>JAABNY020000039.1:16684964-16699241 GCA_015164015.2 Brevimyrus niger
TCAAGATTTTTTTCATGTTCCAAAAAAAAAAAGAAAAAATACTTTTGAGGGGGGTTGCTGCTGGGGGGCGGGGGGGGGGTGGGTGGGGGGGGCGGGAGGGGGGGGGGGGGGGGGGGGTGTCCAAGATACAACAACCACCTTACCGCAATAATAACAAGCCTCCTCTCACCATGCGCTCACCAATGTGGCATCTTCACCCGCTGGCTGTCTCAACTAAGGAGCCTAATGCCTCCGCTTAGCGCGCCGGCGGCAAAAACCCAACTAACTAAGGACAAAACCAGCTACCAGCATGAAAACAAACACCTTTATTGGATTAATTGTAAAGGATCAGCACATATGCATAGTTTATTTTGTATCCAGTTTACTATACGCACTCCACATAAACACACGAGAAAGATAATGGAACCCAGCAGATTTGAGGCATTTTAAGTGTAGAGTGAAACAAAATAAATACTCCAAAAAGTCGCAATAATATTGTGGCACTGTCCTACTATTCCTCTTAAAATATGTATTATAATCACATTATCCTAAATTCAACAATCATGAAACATACAGAGTTAATTTTCATTTTTATAAATATTCTTATTATGCCTGTATCCGATGAAAGTGTAACATTTGAAGGAGCGAGAAAATCTACATCAAAATCATCCGGATACATGCACATTCAAACACAAAAAATATATATTATAACATATTATATGAACTATTATATATATATATCACACACATAAAAATTTTATATATATCCTGCGCGTATGTTTTTGGTTTTCAAAAATCAGTAATGGAAAAAAATCCGTCAGTGTATCTTCTTAAAGAACAAATATCCTGAATAATGCGCTCAGATTACTTTTAAAATAAACTTTTTTAAAAAATACCATGCTATTCATATCATATATGGGAATTGACATTTTGCAAAGTATTCCCTTGCCGAATGTTACAGCAAAACCTTAATGACGCAAAATTATAATGTGTATTTCGAGTCGAAGATAAATTATAATGAAAACATATCGCCCGGTCTAAACTGTAAAACTGAACATTTAAAAAATATATTAAATGGATATCGTAAAATATAAAATATTTCTTTGCGAATACTTCATGCGGTAATGTCTCCTATTTTTGGTTAACAAAAGGCTGCCCGAGATTTCATTAGCTTTTCATCACATTGTGAACATTAATAATATTACAGTACTTGAAAGTATAGTTTGATGTTATTTAACGTATTGTCCGTGGTCACAGAAATATGTAAAGCTCACTTGGCGAAGTATATATTTTCTATTCCTCCTATTTTGTGCCACTAAGCGGTTTAATATTCATTGGATATTAATAAAAGGCGCAAGTATTGTGTCAGTGTTTAGAGGTGTATATAGCTCTTCTTTCAATAGGCACAGTTCTTTCTATTTTCCTCTCTTTTTCCTGGGTTGATGGACTGCGAGAAAATGGGCAGTTTCCCCCCTTTTCCTGCAGAGAGAACATCTTTATTCCATCCCAGGCTCGCGGGTTTCCTATTCAGGTTTCTCCGAAATAATGTCAGTCGAAAGAAAAGTGCTGCAAATCAATCTTTCATGGTGTTTTTGAGGGCAATTTGACATCCATGCACTCTTCTTTTATTTGGATAACTACAAGGGGATGGTCCAAAATCTGGACAAGGTTGGGGTCTGACGAGTAGGGACTAGGAATGAAATGAAAGTGGCGAAACGGCTTCGCAGTGAAACGGCTCGTATGGAACGCGGTGACGAGCTAAAATGAAGGTGAGTGACAGGGCACGAAAAAAGATTACTGCTCAACAGCTGCTTTTGGGGTCTTCCCCCTCCTTCATTTTTCTTTTTTACTGGGGATTTTTTTTTCTCTCTCTCTCCCTCCTTGAATAGGATTTGCACACATTGAGATTGATTTATATTTATTGCAGTTAAACATTTATTGCACTCAAAGATGTTTCAACTTCGAAAAAAGTAAAAGACAGAAAGGGGACGGCGGGGAGGGGGGAAGAAAGGGGTCTTTATTAAAGAGGTATTAAATAAATCCTTTTGAGAGAATATGCATTGGCCAAGTTTAATTTGATCTGCTTTGCGGTAATGAACCCATTATTTCTCATCGTTCTATACGTAAGATAGATTCTCGGCTTTAACAGGTAAACATATTTAACTAAAGGTTATTTAAAGCGTTTTTCTATCAGTTATTAAAATAATTTAAATAGATGTATCACATGAGAGCTATTTAGCAGTGTTCGCATCCAGTGACATTAAATAAAAAATTATCCAAGGTCACCACTTAAACAGATGCGTCAAACGTTTCGCCGCTATGAATTTAAGCGTAAAACATTCCTTTTACAGTACACGCTTTATGAGTGAAATGAAGCAACAATACAAACCCGAAGTCGTTTAATAAATCACGCAGCACAAAAATGAAATATCTGCGACCACAGCCGTCTTTAAGCGTAAGCAGCTGTCATGTTTTATCATTCAACGGTGACCTTAAAATTTAGGTAAAGCGAAGAAAACGAAGCGCAAAACAGAACCAAGTTATAAATGGGCATCTATTTACGACGTGTGTAAAATGGTCCCTTAATATCAGTTAATTTATATATTTTTTAAATAAGTTGAGGAGGTTTTCAACCACAAAAAATCATATGAAATCGAAAACGTAATTTAAAGTGTGTATATAAGTATATGCATAGCTAAAAATTGGCAATAACGTAATAGGATAAAATCAATTTGGGAAAATTTAGGACCGTTGAAGTGCAATCATTGCACCCACTGGCTCATTTCTGGGGAATATATCATTATTTCAAAGCCAATTAGTGGGGATACTTGCAGGACATCCGTTTCAGTTATCGGTAAACATTACTTAATAGACGAAGAGCAATTTGTAAGGCAGAAAAATAAAGCTAATGTTAAAAGAACTTAAAGTTACCCCAGTGCGTAATTTATTTAACATTCATGGCTTTCCCCCCCTTCCCAGCGCAGTTCTGTTGCACAAAGAAGCAAGCTGTTTCGGGAGCTTTTATAATAGGAGAAAGGACAAGAATCCTGGAATAATAGAGATCTGCAAATGTTTTTCAATAGATTTGACTCAATGAACAGTGGATTTTTCCAGGGTAAGAAAATAGACGAGTTTGGCTGGAAAGCCGCGACTGAATTTAATGGGGAAGAGCGAGAGAGCGATGGTTTTTTATTTGATAGGATAAAATTTAATTAGCTTAGTACAGCCCTTGAAAGACAAAGGGAACTCAATATGTACCCAATCTGAATCTCTTTGGGGAAACAGACTGCTGAAAGTCAAAAGAACTGGGGAGAGAAAGGCAAGCTTTTTCAACTGGGGACAGAGAGAATGAGGAGAGCTGAGGGAGACGGCAGGTGACTGGCACGCGTAAAAACAAGGGGGACACTTTTGGCACAAGGCTGATTATTTGAAAGAGAAAAAGGGAGAGACAAAAATAGAGGTTTCTCCAGGTTTTGCCCACTTAGACCAGCTGAAGACGTAGAGATGAAAAGACCGAAAGGAGCAGAGGAGGTTCTAAAGCAAACAGAAGCCATTAAAAAGCTGTTTGGGTGGAGTGCCACACCAGAGAGGCGGTTATGGGAATGCGCCCAAATGGTGTGCTAGAAATTGCCCATGAAAACAGGCATCAATTTTGTCAGACATTTATACATATTCATAGTCTGCATGCAGACAATTCTTGGAACACTTATTCATATAGCACTAATTCTTTCGGTACATTACAAGCACACATTTGCACACGTTCAATAACTCACCCGGAGAGCAGTGTTCGTCTAGTGCGGTTCTTCATTTGGCGGCTTTACGCCATTTGTTTTAGGAAATTAAATTTTAACCGAAACGAGTGCTTTATTTAACACTAGTTTCAAAATCGGTGTAACTCGTCATAAAAGGATTTTTTAATCACTTCACCAAACACAAAAGGCATGAGAGCCATAAGCGTAAAGATTTCAGAATGGCCTAAACGGCTGGGGAAAAAACTTTGCTCATGTTACTTATGGCTAAAAAAAATACCATATCGTACATTAACTGGCTTCAACCATCTGTTTAGCACACAAGCAAGAATTGAACTATTAAACAAACTTAATGACGATTATAGACCGAAGGGAAAGTGCAAATTTAAGTTAATCAAGAGTTTGCGAAATCATGCCGACACCATAAATTATTCCACGTTTATTTGTGAGCATCCATTTAAATATCAAAGATCACTTATATGAAATACGAAACATCTTCTCGGCCAACAAACGATCTGTTGGCTGTGGAAGGTCAGTGTCCCTCACTCTTGTTGTCTTCAAAGGTGCGCGCTTAATATAATTTTCTGTACCAAAGTTTTTTTCCCCTCCTTCTGCCCCCCCCCCCCCCAAGGCAAAAGCTTTCAGGACTCAAAACAAAAAAATACTTAAATTCTGATTAATTAATACATGACATTCAACAGGGTCAACTTGTTTTTTTTTTCTCCCCCAAAGCCATCAACATTAGTTGGCAACATACATCAAGAAACCTAAAATATGTATTATACATAAATTTAAAATCAGTTTGGTTTATTTCGCCATTACAGATTCACGGTTGTTAGTAAGTGTTGATCTGTAGGCTACAAATCTCTCTAAAGCAACTGTAAGCAAGCGTAAAATATATGCAGGCGAGTTCCATCTTTGGTAGGTAGGTGGCAGGACAAGGTAGCTCCAGTGATCGTGAAGTCTCTCACCTGTGTCCAAAACGCAAACTACACCAGCGCAGAATCCTATAGAAGGTTAATGATGCTATAATCTTACGTTGCTAATAAATTTGCGTGTATACGATTAATGCGTAACATAGTACAGTCACTAACCATTGTAATTCATTTTACAAATAATGTAAAATCAAACATTTGAACAAAATAATAAGGTATTAAATCGACTTAAGACCAAAATAGACGATATGACCGGAATTGTTTAAATTGTATTCTTGGGATAAAGTATACCTCATAGTTGCCCACTTATTGCAGTATATTTCAAACGATCGCAATCTCATACGTGCGAAATATGTAGACTACTATTAATAGGGCCGTTTCGAAATGTCAGATTTTCAGGTGTTGAATTATTCCTAAACGTTGCGTTTGTAATTATTTTGTGCAACCTCACTGCACAAAAATGTATTTGTTAAAAAACAAATATTGAAAAGGACAGAATTTGGCACAATCTTGACGATTCGATTTACAGAATGCTTCCGAAGGATTTTAATTATTGTGGGAAATGACGGACCCTTGAAAATGTACAAGGTCTATTTAAAAAGACTAGAGTGGCTATCCAATATGAAACGGTTTGCTGTCACAACCATACCGGGGGGGGGGGGGGTTAAAAATCTCTGCAATTTGTCAAATAAATTTCTCATGAGACTAAGGCCGCACTCTAGGCAAATAGTTGTCAGATACCGAATGGGTGGGGAAATAAACTGTGACGAAAAGAACATGTAAAACTTCAGCCCCTCGTCACAAGTTTCCATAAAAGCGTATCGCACATCCGTGTAAATTGGGAATAAGAGGTTAAAAAGTCAATTGCTCGGCGCGTTAACTCATCACGTTTGACTAATTGCCCCGTTTAGATTGTTGCTCTTATACTACTTTACGCTGAATATATTCAATTGCACACGTGACTTAGTAAACGAAACTACCCCGTGACTTGTGAGTACTTAAAAACATCGTTTTTACCAGCAGGCAACAAAAAGCTTAAGTTACACTAAACATTTTAGTTCTAAAGATTAACTACCTACCGAAAATCCTGAAATACTTTATCACATTCCTTCAAAATCGTAACATTTAAACTTCGCCCTTAAATCTTTCATCCGTCTACATGCAGCTCCCAGTGGGAAACGTAACTGGGTTTTCTCCTTATAATTCTGCTAAATGGCATGCAATTAAGTGCATTCAATTAGTATGCTTTGCGCTTGGTACCCATCAAAATGTCAGCCTCGTAAATCAATAAGATCTGTCAGCAGGCAGGTGGCGATCCTGGTAGAGGAACTCGGGCACGGCGGTGCAGTGGGCTACCGCTGGTTATCTGGGCAAGGTAAGGTGTCGTTCCCGACGGAAGAAGTCCACTTCGGCTCTGTCTGGCTTCCAATACTATTGATCTGCATCATTTACCGATAATGTATTCCATTACGCACCAAGCGCTGTACACTCCCAAATCAGTTTATTAATCTAGTTAAGCACCTACACGCAGTGTTTTGTTTCTTCCCCCCTCAGAACGAAATCTACACGCAGCTACCTGCCTGTAGCAGGTGAGGAGATACATCCCCCCATCAGGCTCTACTTCACGGACCTGGAGAGCTTACACAGCTTAATTAAAACCTATCACGAAGGTTTAATGGTGTTGCACTAATTGACGTGGTTAGTAAATAGGGCTCTAATTAAGCACATGGACTGGCGGCGCCGCACCTCATTATGTCTGACACGCCGGCTGTAAGTAAGGACTGCAGAACGGATGTTTTTAGCGACCCTGAAGTAACAATGCAACGAATAAAACAGCCTCAAAGTCCAGTTAATAGAACTAAACTTTGTCTATTCGCACTTGTTAACAGCGAATGCCACATAGAATTAGACGAGTCTTTTCAGAACTTGAGCTGCTTCTAAACAGTATCAAGGATAGGCTGTTACTTGTCTTCAAACAGATGGGGGAAAAAATAAATAAATGGAAAAGAGAGCTCAGAGCGCTAACCTTTTTTAGTGCTACGGGCGTGGCGATTAATACATTTTAACCAGAGAAAATATTCAGGCAAGAAAAAGCCTAACTGCTTATACTAAAGTAGATTCAGTTTTAGTAAGATAAATAGGGGATAATATAATGGAATTGAAATCAATTGTAGAAGAATCTCAATCCTCGAATTAATCCCGCAATTAAACCATCTTTAAACCATGGTCTTTTCCCCCAGCCCCCTGCAGGCACTACATTCATTTTTCAAAGTTTGATATAAGTGGAGTTTAAAAAGAAGCGCATCTACAGCGGAGGATTAAAAAAAACAGCTGCAGGTTGAGTCAGTGGGAGACAGATAGGAGCTCCGGAAAGGCCGGGGTTGGGGCATACCTCTCCCGTAAGTGCAGACATTTTAAATGACCACGCTCGATATAGCTGTATTTGGCAGTAGCTTTTCATGAGGAAAGGTGCAATGGTGGATGAAATGACAACACAAGGAAGAGCTAAATAAATAAATATGATAAAATCTCAACGCATGGCACAATGCGTGCTGACACTAATGATTCATTGAGACATGAAATGGGACCTGTCTGTTTCCCACTGGAATTTCTCCGCGAATCAAGCCTCTGAATGGTCGCATTTCACTTGGCTTCAGAGGAATGACACAAGAGCGCAAGGCTGCCTGGGGCTTCTTTCGGGTACGATGCTGGACGGCGCCGATTATGGCATTATTAAGGCTTAAACGTACCGCTGTGGGAGCGTCACGGACTCCCAGCCACATCGATTTCACAGGCTGGCCTCACAGATCGACGGAAGACAGTGCCGCGTCAGCCGACCCCGTGACGGCCGAAAAGATCAGAGCAGCAGATTAATTCATAGGTTTATAGTGAGGGTGTCATGAATGAAACAAATTAAGCAACATTTCCCATGCAGAAGCTTTACGGAAAAACTCATTATCGAGGAGTCATCATTAAATTAGAAAAAGGAAAAACATCAACCGCAATTAAATTATTCTCCAAATCCCAGCAAGCATATACAAACCTTGTCTACATACTGTTTTTCATTGAGAGCTACATTCGGGATGTATGGGTGAGTGTATTAGGAGCAGATAATAGTAATAAAACAGCACTTATGATATTAACAGCTAACATATTTGGTTGTATGTATGTCTGAAGAATAATTCGTGGTGATTAAGAAAATGGTGGCAGAACGGCATTTCAGTCTCATGAAACGGGGACGACGTCAGTGTGTGGTTTAAGAAACCACATCTGGCAACACAGCTGGAGATCCCGGCATTAAGGGTGACCTGGGCCTGTAATTATGAGAGCTTTCAGAGAGGGTCACTCGTCTGCTGGTACCCTCCGCTGAGTATCCCCGCAGCTCAGCCGACTGTGTGACGCGGCACTCGGCCAGAGACGACGTATGCGAGACGCCGCACGTGGGACGCCGTACGTGGGACGCCGTCAAGATCCCCACTCCAAACAGAAATGTATAAACACGCACTGGTCTTAGCCATCACCAAAATAAATAAAGAGAATAAGGGGGCTGATTCCAGGAGGGGGCCTGCTGACTTGTGGGGATGGGCGAAAGCCTTAATTTCACACCATGAATGGAGGATACAAGGGACCCCTGTGGCTCTCCATCAATGTAGACAAGGCCATTCTGACAAATGACTGACAACTAGCACAAAAGGATGGGACCATCTAATCCCACCAGGCTACCTTCACCTGCACAGAGCAGAGTCTGGATTAAAGAGAACCACAGAAGTCAACCAATCAAAACCAGCTTAGCATATATTTGTACTTTTAAAAAAAATAATAACTTCAATTGAGTGGCGTTTCCCATCCCGTACTGGAAAACGGGCACCATTCCTGGTTCAAGAGCATGGATACTACAACACACGGCAGTAGTAAACAGTACTGTGCTTCTCTCAGTTCACCCTTTCTGTATACAGTATGAAAAGGAAGACACAGGCCAAATAGGCAGAATGTCAAACAGGTATCAGACACGGCCTTGCTGCATCCTGTGGAGCTGACAGGAATGGGATGGCAGACACAGAACTGCGAAAGGAGAAATCGTTTTATATAATTATTAGCAGTAAATTTCAATAACGTACAGCGGTTTAAGTCAGCTTGTAGATTAGCGTACAAAGGATCATGTTTGTCTTTCTTAAGCTTTACATCAACAAGATGCCCGATATGTAAACCTAGGGCAGTCACAGGGTTTGCGGTCCAAAGGAGACAAAACGCGGGAGCAAAAGAAAATTTACACCCTTATTCAGCTGTGATTAAATAGATTCTGCTTTTAAATCATTTCAATTTGAATCCGAATAATAGCTGCATATATTAACCATGTCAACCTCATCATAGCTGCAGTTCTTTGAAAGGGAGGGGGGGGGGCTGAAGCAAATAAAAAGCCCAATGTCATTTAGACGCCAAAAGCCAGTCAATTCCCTAACAAATGTACATTTGCCCAATCACTTTAAGCAATTTCACCGATAAAAAAAGCCTTGAGATGGAATATACGAGACCTTGACAAGGATAGAACTAAATGTACGTATATAAAAACATTTTTCTAAAAACTAAAAGCAAATGCTGCCTAGCCCCACTTCTTTAATCTTTAATCTGTGGTCGGATGCTTCAAGGCCACAGACACAAATGCAGGCTCATCTGTATTTACTGTTCCACTTAAGAGGAAGCTTCCTCTGCTGATATTGTTGCTTTTATTACTTCTGGCACTGCCTTGCTACACTCAGTATTCAATTAGTGGGCACCTTCCAGTTCATTACAGAATAATTACTCTTTTGCCATTGATGCCAAATGCTGTTTTGGCACGGTGAGCCGCACATCTATTAGAGCAGCAGAGACACAATATTGTCCCTGCAGCAATTCCCACGCCGACATGCAACTCTCAACCCCATCTCCTGCAATCCCTTCCCGTCCCACCACCAACTTTTAAAGCGCCCATTTAGCGCTCCCATTTTTCAGCATTAATTTTCAGTAGCGGTCATCTGATGTGTAATTACCGGAAGGTTTTAAAGAGGCTGATGGCATCCCCAGCTGTGTATGCGTCTGGGGGTGGGGGGGACCATACTGTAAACCTCGCCCCTCCCCCACTCAGCGGATTATGTCAGCGGCGTTGTGCATTTCTTTTCGCTTTCTAAGCTAGCAGAGAACGGAACGACATGTATGAAAGTGAACATGACGCATCTTGCTCACTCCGACTACTCACTGGCCGCCATTTATGCTGGGAGACAACAGCTTAACATGCGAAGAATTTCATGGTTGTTTCATTTCAGTATAATGATTTCCTCACTTGTAGAAAAAGAAATCCCCTGTAAACTGTCACTTAGCAACTGAGCCAAACCTCATCTCATTCATGTCACACAATGATCCAGTATTACACTGCACATCCAATTCACCCAAAGTGATGTGCATTTTCAGGTCAAAATGTAAACCTAGTATTTATATCAAACAAATAAAAGCTATATGGGTTCAGGGAAAAATGCCTGAAAGTGAATTTATATACAAAAGCCTGGAATTAGGATTTTCATAGATAGGTACAAGAATGAAAACTTTTAGAACTCTCAGAAAAACAGACAGCATGACCATTGCAATTGATTTTAATACAAATACAAAACACAAAAGATCTGAGGCCAATTTATTAGAGTGAGAAGGAAAAGTAAAAATTAACTAGAGAGAATATATTTATATATTTTCTATATACAACATATATAAATTTCTATATATTGTATATTTAGTCAGTCCAATGAAAGCAATCAGAGTAAATGCAGATTTAAAATTATTTGCAAAATAAAAGCAACATTTTAAACTGGAATGTACTAAACCCTATTCAAACATTGATAAAACTCCAATTAATTGCAACAAAAATTACTCTTGACACAATACATGTTAACTGTACATGAGGGGAAAAGCAACAAATTAAATTCTGAAATTATAATATCCCTTTTCTTTAGGTAATACAATTAAAACCGGAGTCATTTTGTAACTAACCAATGTATGCTTGTATGTATGTATGTATGTATATAATATCACACGAAATAGACAGAATAACAATTAAAATGGTATTAGCATCAGACTCTGGATGAGCCCACAGTGTGTACTGGTTTGGGTGTTGGCTGAGCTAGTTAGTTTACAAAAAGTATTAATTACACAGGTAGAATCAAATATAGGCTTAGCAGTCTTCAATGGTTAAGGTGCAAAGCACGAAAATACATTTTGTCCTTAGATGCAACATCAAATTTCAAATCACACATTTACAATCTTTCAAACAATTTTCAGCATGAAAACGGCACATTAACAAGGACGTTTTTGCCTGTGAAGATAACATATAAAACTTCTGATGCAATCATATCTTTAAAATAAGGTATTTAGTCAAGTATTGGAGAACACGCAGTTTAATGTGATAGCAAATCCATGTAACACCACTTTCACCCATATCAGATGATTGCAATAAAACATATACTCATGATTACAATTCCAGATATCCAACAAACAATACAATTTATTCCAAGCTACAAGTTAAACATCTGTTAAAAATGAAATAAGATATTGCACCTTACAAAAATCTGAGTAGAAAAATGTCAAACACGGAAATACCAAGGAAAACAACAATTATATTACGAATTGACTGCAATTGGCTATACACCGTTTCTTGATGTTCTGTAACAAAAGAAATACCATTAATGTAACAAAACAGTTTCATCTCACAGAATCAAAAAGTCTCATATAAAAGTGAAAATAAGTAGAGCACAAACATACTTCAAAAATTTCTCTTGATGAACACAACATTAATCAAGACTGCTAAGCCCATAACAATTTATTGCAAAGAAAGAATATTGTTGCTGAAATGTTACAAATCCAGGATATATTAGTTTTCTTTAAAAAAATCTCAGACTGAACAAGAATTCCTGGATATTGTCCATTCAACCATACTGGTGTCCATGTTTTCAGTTACAATGACAAGTTCCTGATTCAGAAAATACATTTTAAACATTCTTTAGATTATAGAAGTCATCCTATAGTTAGTGTTTTGCTCTTAAGGCATTTGCAAATTTAGAAACCTCCTTTATATAAAAGCTTGTTTTAATTCAATGATTCCAAAATCTTCAGTGGAATGAAATCCATTAATGTTCCTGGAAGGCAAGCAAATGTTTAAATGTTACCGCAAGACCACAAAAAGGATGAATAGTTTAATTTTTAAAAATTGCACTGCATATTTTTTCCATTAAATGAGGAAAACATGAAAAGAGGGATTTTTTTATGCAAAGGCAGAATCCTGTAGTTAGTAGAGACATGACTGCAGAACCGCGGGTGTTACTTCAACATCTGTGACAAGTAAATGAGCTGCAAGTGAAGCCCTTCAAATGAACGGACCCCCACGTGCTGACAGGTAACTGTCACACCACTAATGTGTCACTGAGCGCCATAATTAATAGGGCATGGACTCAGTGACGCGGGGGGTGGTCATGGACCAATGTGGCGGGGGGTGGTCATGGACTCAGTGGCGCGGGGGGTGGTCATAGACCAATGTGGCGGGGGGTGGTCATGGACTCAGCGGCGCGGGGGGTGGTCATAGACCAATGTGGCAGGGGATGGTCATGGACTCAGCGACGCAGGGGGGTGGTCATGGACTCAGCGACGCAGGGGGGTGGTCATGGACTCAGCGACGCAGGGGGGTGGTCATGGACTCAGCAACGCGGGGGGTGGTCATGGACCTATGTGGCGAAGGGCTGGCAGGGCATAATCAGTCCATAAAGGCAACATTTACAGAGTAAATAGGTTTGAAATGAGCATGTCAGGCACAGGCAATACAGACACAAGCACATTGTGGCGAGTGGTACAGGCCGCTGGCGCGACTCACTGGCACTCAGCGTTTGTTGACATCCTGCGGCTTGCAGCATAAAGCATGAAAACAAATGTTCTCTAACACAAAAGGATAAATAAATGCCTTTTGATTGTTAAATAATCACCGCACAGGAATGACCTTCATTCAGCCAATGCTGGGTAATGAATTGAGAATATTTTGTGCAAAACTTATCACATTTGCCGTTTATGAGTGAACCGGTGCCCTGGGCTTAACTGTAAGCCAGTGTTTCCCACCCCTGTCCTCAGGGAACTCCCAGACAGACCACGTTTTTGCTCCCTCCCAGACAGACCACGTTTTTGCTCCATCCCAGACAGACCACGTTTTTGCTCCCTCCCAGACAGACCACGTTTTCCTCCATCCCAGCTCCCTGCCAGACTGTCCACAGTTTTGCTCTTGGTATGTCTTTCCTACCCACCCAGCACGAGGAAAAGGGGGTATATGTGTGGTTCATGATAGTTTGCTCTTTCACAGGACATTTCAGTTTGTTACTTTATCACTTTATTTTATCATTTTCCTGCCACTTCTGCATGTCTGCATGTGGATTATTAAACTGATATAAAATCATATGAGCATTTAGGTCTATACCTATTCCAGAAAAGAACAGAATAAAATCAGGGGTGATGAGACACAAATGAAATCCCGAAGGACAGGAGACTAGGTGCAGTGCTGACTAGTGGTATGCAGAGAGCACTTCTGAAAATCAATATTAGGAAAATCGGCAGAAAAGGCTGATCCTTCACAAAGTAGCCCCCGCATTAAGTGAACGATTTCAAGGCTTCAAAGCAGTAACAAGAAAACATTCCACCTTTTTGTAAAGGCCTACGTTATAAACTGATTATTCAGACAGAATGGTGGTAAACGGGGTGAATGGGGCATTCTCAGGGAGGTGGGCAGATGCTCGTTTTACCTGAAGGCCTGGTCCGGCTGCCTGCTGGGTGCTCTGCCCATAGTACGCCCCCTGCTGTCGGTAGTATTCTGCCCAGGCTGCACTGTAGTCTGGGGTAGAACTCTGCTGGGGAGCGTTGGCTGCAGCGTGGCCTGACGGAAAGGACCAGAAAACTGACAAAACTGAACTGACAGCAAACACATACATGCATACTATTTAGAAACTGCACGGGCACCGATTTACACACTATAAATTTACACAGGACAGGAAAGCAGCATTCCTGTCAAACACCAGCAAAGCGCCAGATAGACATGACAGAACTCTACCGACTTCAAACTGCATAGGGAAACTCGGGAAGGATTCGGACACCTTCATCCTTTACAAACTTTTCAGGGTTGTACGTTAATTTAAAAATGGAGTGAAATGATTCACATATTGTACATCTCCCAAGACACGTCAACCCACTGTGACAAAAGCAAATACTTCATTTATACAAGTATTCTGGCCCATACAAATTTCTAAGAATGTGTTTTCGCTTATGGGCCTATGGTGGGTTCTGCATGTCCGCTTTAATGATGGTGGGATGGAGGGTTATGGCACTTGAATTCTTTCTGAAGGCGCCGCCTCTATTCTGCAGGCCGTCCCTCAGCTGTAACGCCTCAGTGGGGAACATCAGCCGGGGACATGCTGCTATCCTTCACTCCTGGAGCCTCAGTGAGTGCCTGAGTGATACTTTCTTTCGGGGGGGGGGGGGGGGGGGGGGGTGGGTTGGGGCCCAAACGGCCTACCATGCCTTTTTTTGCTCCTCCCCCCCCCCCCACTCTAATTAGGGCCCCC
>JAABNY020000039.1:16727824-16754573 GCA_015164015.2 Brevimyrus niger
TGGGATAGTCAACTTAAAAAAGTTGGCCCCAACCACCAAACTTCTGCCCAGGGGGGAAACATTTCGGGCCCCCCCCCCCCCCCCCAAAAAAAAAAATTGTCAAGACCTGCAAATGAGATCATTTTTGTTGCCAAAGAAAACCAGCATCATAATAGTCAGGTGGCCACTGTATAATGTGAATAACCAAGCGATACAAATAATCTACAGGAGACACCATACTAAAAGCTAGAAAATAATGCTGATTTACATCTACTGCCATCTACCGTAATTATTCTATGAAACTGCCTAAAGAAAAATGGTGCTGTTTAAGTATGCAAAGTACTATGGACTGCATGTGGACTGCAGCTAGCCGTTGCTCAAATAATTCACAGTATGAACGTTACCATGTGGACTGCAGGTTCTTAGTCTTTGCGTCTGCCCCTGCTGAGCTCTTAATGATGTAACATTGACCTATTGATTCAACAAACTACACATTTAAAACACCATCAGCTGAGCACTTGTTTTGAATGAATGATACAGTGGTCATTATTTCATTTAATCAAAAGCTAGAAATAACCCCCAACAACTATTTAAGTATTAAACGACTAACTGAAGTAGTGTTGTCAAAAATATCGAAAGTATCAATACTTCATGCACATAAGGGTATCAATAGTTCAATACGGATTTTTCATGGTTTCCATTCTATAGCCTGCAATTCCTGTTCACTAGAAATAACTGGCTTTGTGCCAAATGGAGACCCTATGCAAGCCTGTATGCAAGTTACCGACGAAGGGGACAAACACCACAAACTTAGCTAAACATTTAAAGGGCCAATACAAAGACTGCTGCGATAAAGGTGTCTTATTTCTGAATTAATGAAATATTAATCGGTATGAGTCTGTTGCAGTGGAAGTAGAGATGTGACGTAT
Organism: Brevimyrus niger; assembly: GCA_015164015.2. Lineage (NCBI taxonomy): Eukaryota > Metazoa > Chordata > Actinopteri > Osteoglossiformes > Mormyridae > Brevimyrus > Brevimyrus niger. The sequence goes on from JAABNY020000039.1 coordinate 16,728,733, forward strand.
TTTTTCTATGGGTTTTTTAGTCAGTTAAACATTTCCACATTACAGACGGTACGTAAAAGTCATGTATATTTGGACTATTATGAATAGAACTAACAAACAGTAACATCTCACTTTTAATAATGTTACTGCTCACAAATGTCTCTGAACACAACTACAGTACTATTACAAAAGCTACTTCTATACTTAACATTATGCATTTACAATGCAATGTGAAGGTTTATATAAATACAGTATAGTGTCATGCATTTACAAAATGTTGCACAGCTTTTACTGCAAACAAAATTTAAATAACATTTTGACTGAGTTACATTACCCATCTGTGTTGAGTACACTTTCCTTGGTTTCATGCTGAAGTTCAAAATTTTGGCATCGATACAACACTTAAGCAAACTCTTTGAGAGCTAAAATCTCCCCAAAGGCACAGATTTCTTCACAAATGCAGCAATAGCAGTGGTGAGAGCCATGATCAAGGTTGATCTGAGCTATGACCAAACAAGTATACACAACAGTCCTACAGAAACAATTTAAGAATCTCAGGCCTACAGGACTATTCCATTGCATATGGTGTTTATGGAATACGATGGGTCATGAAATGGAAAGAGATGAGGATGGGAACCATTAACACCACAAGAAAAAAGAAAGTGGCTGAACAAATAAGCACAAAGCAGATTAAACGAGTTGAGTATTTAATGTAGGGCTGGGCGATAAAAAAATAATTTGTATCGCGATATAAGTATGATCGATATCGATAAAAAATGTGTTCGGTAGAACATTCGATATTTTTTATTCTTCGTCAGAAGAAAACAGAGGTTGCGAAAGTTTGATTGCTAGTTTGGATCCGTGCTGGAAACGCAGCTGTCATAAATGGTCGTAGTACAGCAAAACAACTCCTTTTATGAAAGTTCTGTCGGTTTTTTGTGAATCATTGTGACGGTCGTCTCGCCCTCTCCCAACGCTGCTCGCCCCCCCATTTCCTGAATATTACTCAGTACAACATTCATGCATCAGCATAAAATTCATTAGACAGTGAATCTGCTGAAAGTCACCTTAAATGTGGATATTAAGCTTAATCATGGTGCCAATCTTCACACTTAAAATTACACTGCTAGTAATCAAGTTTTTCCTAATTAAGCTAGCTAACATTTCCAGATGGCAAAAACTATGCTTGAGGAAATAATGTAATGGATAGATTTGGCTCTTCCAAATGATTTTGGTTATTTTTAAATGAAAATAATGGCACAATTTATCTGATAACTGTTATAAGTAATTATAGGTATGCAAAGATTTAAATAATATTTATTGTCATTGCAATTCTTTAGAGCCAATTCATAGCAGGGGAAGGATGAGATCTGCAGAGATAACTAAAAAATAACAGGCTGAAAACTGCCTTATTCATAAAGGATAACTTATAAAAAGAAACACAAAGCATCATGACTTATAAAGACGACGTTTCCAATGAAGACTCTTCCCATTCAGTCTGCGTACAGACAGTGACACCTTTCCTGGCTATTCTTTTACTTTAGTCAGACTGCTTTGCAAGGTACCACCATCTTTCTGTAATGTAACATGTATCCAGGATTGTTTAGGAGGCTAGTGTGTTGTACAGGTTTCATTAGTGGGCAAGCCTTGCGTGCCAGTGCCTTCGTATTTATATCAAAAGAGACACAAAGTCTGATTTATTGGAATGATAAAACAGAAACCTTTCAAGAAATACAAATAAAAAGTTTAGCTTCCTCCTATGAGAAAACCTGAATAACACTCAAACTGAAACTCACTGGCACTGGACCCGTCATCATATATTCATATCTGCTGTGTGAAAAGGGGGTATATGAGCAGATGGAAAAGAGCAAAAGATTTTGAGCATCCCCCCAGGTGAACAATCTGGAAACCTTGAAATAAAACAGGGTCTGTAAGTAAACACGCTCCTGTTACTTGGCTTAAAGAATATAGGACATTATAATTTAAAATCCTTACAACACTCCTCCTTGGGATTTATGACACTGATGACACATTGGTCTTAAGGGGTATGTTTTGGACAGCCCTTCACATTTTCTCATATATCTTAAGTTTTCAGTTACCCTAATAAGCAAATTAACAAAGGTTTCTTAATGAAACTTACAACAAAAAAAAAAGGTTTGCATTTGAACTGATTCGTACGGGGGAGGGGGGAGAAGGTTGCTTATGGTTATTAGCGTAATAAAATATTGACTATACGCAAAAGGATACTTTAAAACTTAGAAGATTTTTGTTGCTTTCCGTTTGTTCTGTTACTTATTGTACCGCTGTATTTTACCACACTTGGCAGCATAACGGCTGGTTCACAAGCTAACAAACCATGTCACGAGTAGATTCCTTAATTTATTTTCGAGTACATATATCTTGGTTAAATTTGTGACAGCAAGCAAGTTGAATCGGTTTTTCTGACCTAGGCCACGGCCATCGGTGCATGCCCCATGACTTTGTCTTCATATTAACAAACATGTCACATTTTGCTTCTCAAGTCACTGATATTGCCGTTAACACGAGCTAACCACCTATGGATCCGTGTTCCCTGAGCGCAGAACATGCTGTCCCCGCTGTGTCATGAACTCATGACCAGTTTACTAAATCTGCATGCACAGCATGCCTTCTGTGACGGTGACTTGTCAGACACACTTACAAGCTAGTTAGCTAGTTAACAAAATGTTTTCCAAATTAAAAAAGAAAGTATGTTGGACACAAAAAATCCAAAAGTCCTGAATCGGGGCGGTATGATTCGTGCGGTAATTTCCCTGCGTGTTTTACCTGTCGAGCCCGGTGTAAAGCGTCGGCGAAGCCGTCTGCTTTCATTCCGGACTGAGCCACCGAGGCCTGCCCCTGCACCAGCTCCGCCATCATCATCATTCCAAAGCGAAGACCAGTATCTCAAAAAAAGACAAAAAAAAAAAAAAGCAGCACGCGCCGACCCAGGAAACGGAAACGACTCCGGAACGAAAAGAATGCTACGTCACAGCGCGGCTTTGCCGCGAGAGTCAAACATCAGCGAGCCAGCGCGAAGATCCGTAAGCTTTGCTACTACACTTCCGTTTGCACAGGGTTAAAGAAATGTAAAGCCTGTTTGTTATCTGCCTCAGTGTTATTCTCATGAAATAAAATAGATACCGATATATCTGTTAGTTTATTTTGACAAATACAGATTGGTGACAAATTGATTCAGTACAAATCGGAAAAAAGGCAAATAGGCTAATAATAATTAGTAAATAGTAATTCTCAATCGATTGTTTTTGTCCAATATATATTTCAACAAATATTTATTATTATTGTTATTGATTAACACATATTTATTGACTATTCCATATTTGTACACGTTGTTAAATGTCACTTATCTTCTATTCTATCGTGTTTGTCTGCGCCACTCGAGAGCTGCCATCCAAATCTCATTGTACTGTTAAGTACAGTGACAGAAAAGGATTGAATTTATTATAATTATTATTGTTATGTTGCTGTAACCCTTAATTTTATGTGTAGGTTTTGACTGGCAAGTCTAAAACCTCTCTAAAATGCTAAAATCTGTTATGGATGGCCCTAATAGAAGAACTCCAGCTATAACATTGTTATGTATACTATAACAACGCTATAACATCCAGCTATAACCCCTTGTGCCACCAAAACAGCTCTAACATGCCGATGCATGGACTCCGCAAGACCTCTGAAGGTGTCCTGTGGTATCTGGTACCAAAATGTTAGCAGCAGATCCCTTAAGTCCTGTTAGTTGTGAGGCGGAGCCTCCATGGATCGGACTTGTTTGTCCATCACAAGATAGTATTTGTAAAAGTAATATCCTCATGAATGCTGGGACCCAAGGTTTCCCCGAAAAACATTTCCTTGATCATCACACTGCCTCCACCAGCTTGCCTTCTTCCCAGGGGTCAGCATGGGCGCTCTGACCAGTCTGGGGTGACACAGCCCTATACACACCAAGTTTTGAAGCAGTGTATGTTCTTACACCTTTCTATCATAGCACAAACGTTTTAGCAATTTGTATTACAGTAGCTCTCGTGGGATGGGACTGAATGGGCTGGCCTTTGCTCCCTACGCAGATCAATTGGGCACCCATGATCCCATCTCCAGTTCACCAGTTGACCTTCCTTGAACTACTTTTGGTAGATACTGACCTCTACATACTGAGACCACCCCTCAAGGCCTGTCGTTTTTGAGATGCTTGGACCCAGTTGGTCACCACAATTTGGTCCTTGGCAAAGTTACTCATATTCTTACACTTGCTCTTTTTTCTTGCTTCCAACAATCAGCTTCAAAAACTGACTTTTCACTTGCCTAAAATATAATGAAGCCATTGAAAGGTGCCATTGTAATAAGATCATTGTCATCTGTCAGTGGTTTTACGGTTATGGCTGATCAGTGTAGCAATTAGCTTTCTTTGTGCATATATATTACTCCTCACCTTGACAAGGTACCATGCCATGAAGAAATGGACACTCCAGATGTAGCTTTATTCAGCAAACATTTTCCTTAGATGTTAATGTTAGTTATGTTGTCACATTGTGTGCTAAGACTATCTTGCAGCCTCACAGAATGTCTGAGGGATCGTTCTGTTTTGATGCCATAACATTGGGCTTGGGACAGTATTATTCTTACAGGTCAGTCTCTATGAAATGTGCCCTCCAGGTTGTCCAGAGGCCAAGCAATCACTGGCTAACTGCTTTGATCTTGTATCATTCTTCCTCCATCCTGGTTACTTTTATGATCACGTTTGCTTTTTTCCTCTTTTCTGGAGGCTGCCGTACACAGAAAAGGAATTCCTTCTTATTGTCGGTCGCCTCTTCTAACTAATTTCTACTGAGAGTCTCCTATTGCCTCAACCTAGCAACAGCCTGGTTAAGCACTTCCTCTGCTTTCTAAGCACAACTTAATCAGACATGGATATTTCTAATCCTCACAGGCAGGTCCATTTATTCCTGTAGCTCAAACAGCAGTCTAACTTACTCCTGCTTGTAGCCCCGAGTGAAGGACATTAATGGCAGCCGTAATGCATTCCTCCCTAACACTGTCGCATCTGAAAGACATCAAGGCAAGCCCAGCCATTTCCTGATGATGTTGCTAGAATGGTGTATGGTTACAGTGTCATTTCCTGGACTCAAAGACATTCCCATTTACTGTATCTGTGCACAGAAAAATTGCACCAGCACTGATTCTCTCAGAATACATCAGTGTACATCACTTTTGTATTTATTGCTTCATTGTTCAACACAATAAAATATGGGACTTAAACAAGTTACATTTAAACATCTTTATGATTTAACAACAGAAAACCCTGTTTTGGGATCTCATATGAGATTATGGGAGCTCATGTAAGACAATAATTTGGACATTTTAGAGTTCTTTGGCTAGAAAAGGAAGGTTTGTGATGGGCCAGTAGCAGGAAAATACGTGATCGTGATTTGGTTTCTTAAGTAAGCGATTGGTATCAGCTACTTTGAACAGATAGGGTTTCACCCTCCTCAAGAAATGTGTTAATCGAAACTGGTAATACACTACATCAGTGCATATCAGCATAGTTTAATCAGTGAGGTGCGAATGGGTCCCCGAGACAGACTTTCAGTGTACATGTAGTTTATAAGAGCTTATCTGTAGCTTAATAAAAAAAAAAAATCTTAGTATGCTTGATGCATGGGCGTAAATTATGGAAGGATGGGGGGTTGTAACACTCCCAGTCTTCAAAACCAGTCAATACAACCCCTGGACCTCCTTAAATGGGTGGAGACCTCAAGCTCCCCTGTGCTCAACCCAAAGTTAAGCTCTTGGCTTGACAAATCTGGTGAATAAAGTGTTTCTGAGTCTGTGTCTTTACAGAAGGCGGCCATCATGATACAGGTGTTTGGCATGCTGACCTTTTCTGTAGCTTGTGAATTCAGAGATATACTGTTTCTGTTTGAACTAGCCTCATACATCTAATGACCCACTGGAATGGAAGCCGGGAGAAGAAGAAAGCTGCGAGTGTCGACCACGACTTCAGCAGGATAGACACTTTGTAATGGAAACTCTCCAGTGTGAAGCACTTTCTAGTTGGCTCCAGTTGTTGCTTACATATGTTGGGAAATGTTTTTAAATTCAAGACTCGGTGGAGAGGAAAGCTGCATTTTGGCATCAAAGACTAAAATTGGTGTGAGGTGTGATTATTACCGCATCTGCAGATGTGTGACGGCTCAGCAAAAAGGAGATATGGAAAGCAGGTGTCAGTTTCAGGAGGATTGCCAGTAAAGCTGTGGCAGGTTTCCTATGACCAGAGGCAGAGGTGAAGGGCTAATTGAGGTGCTACCTAGAATGTTTGCAAGTCAGCCTGATCCAGTGTCATATTTCCTGCCTGTCTTCACCCTGTCCGTCTCAACAGCACTTCCTTTCTGAGTCCCAGATTTGAAACGCACTGCTTCGAACTCAAATATAAGGCAGCAATCGAATCGGTCCGTGATTTAATATTTCCACGAACTATTGCCTATACCAGTCTTTCAGGCTATCGTGCAACTGACTTTTGAGTGAAACTTTTATTGTGACAAAGTAAAACAAAAATACGTTTCTGCGTTTTTGTTTATTCTGTTTTTTTTGGAATTCAATGTTTTCATTGCTGCCATCTCTCCTGATATTCATTTCCTATATTCCTGCATTATGACTATAGACTAAGGTGCTTTACCTGGAGCGTGTCATCGCTCTGTATCATCACGCCATATCATCACTCCTCATGCACTTCCTCCTTTTAAATGATAGGTCTCCTTCCAATCCTCAGGAACACCACCCGTCAATTTGCTAAGAGGCAAGACATATTTAGCAGTCCACTGACATTTTCAGTTATTTCTGAGTGATTATGACAGCCAATAGAAAGCAAAACATTTCATTCTCCTTGTAATTATTGTAACACCTGAACAGGCTTGTGTGTTTTTGAACTTTAAGCTGTTGACAAGCTTGCGTTTACCTTGTATCTTACACTAGGAAACCTCATGTTGAAAGTTTATGAGAAGAAGCAATTTAATTGTGTGTTTCAGACCTATGCCTCAGGTATTCTGCTATCAGTTAGAGACATTAGTCCACTGTTTTCTAGATGACAACTGTGATCATGGCTTTGCAAAAACCAGTATCCTTCCTTCTTAGCAACTTCTCACTAATTCAACCTTCAGCCACTGTAAAACTGCATTTTACACAAGATGTCTTGTTACAGAAAACAAAAAGAGTACAGGACATAATACAGCCCTCCACACACAGCCATGGTTCGTTTAGGAAATCAGTTTTCATCATGAATTTCATCTCTAGAATTTGTTGACCAGTGTCTTGAATAACAGGTTTTGAAATGTTTCTGTGGAAAATTTGCTGTGCAGGTTCTCAGCTGCTCTTGTATGACCATGAATCGTTTCCACCCGGACAGATGTGAATATGGTGCACCTGACTACCTTTAAAAAATCTTGAAGGAAAATATACTCTGGGCCCAATTGAAGCCATAATTGCTGTATAATTGAGGTGGCACTTTGCAGCAAAATGCATTTTCAAGAACATGGGATATTGTTTCATATCCAAATTTCCTTGTTCCTTCCCTCCCTCACATTCATTAACAGGAACAAAGATTTGATTTCCCACTCAAAAGCAGGAGTGACAAGACCCAGACTGTGTGGGTATCACTGTCTAACCACACAACCACCGTAATCCATATCCTGTTTCACTCATCACTTACAGATGATGTCAACTAAATAGAGTAGCCGTCTCTGGTTGGAGGATGCTGACATTTGCAAAAAAAAATTTTTTCCTGCACAAATGCAAGAAAGTTTGAATATCAAGTTGTAGTTTCTGATAGTCATGAGACGTAAATCCTTTAATGACATCCTTTAATGTGACTTACAATCCTCAGCACAACAGGACAGCCCATGTGGCAATGATGCCGAAAAGGCCAACCCCGCTCACCCTAATCTTTCACCCTGAAACTCAAGCCGAGATTGTAGTGCCCGCTTGGCTGCCTTTTCTGCCCACTATTTCCCCTCGGTCAGGCCTGATTTGGCCTGGTGTCGCACACCTGGCCTGACCTTTACCATCAGGTGGCTGATAATGAATCAGTGGGATTGAAAGGAGGGCATACCCAGTGGAGAGGGGCAGGGAGTTAGGAGTGTTTAAGGAGGAGCTCAAGGTGTATACAATTCCCCTCTCACACTAATCGACACAGAACATGACTTGTTTTCCACACAAAGGTCACAGAACCCTTGCCAACAGTCTCCTCCCCTTTATCCTTTTATCAGACAACTGATGTCTTCCAGGGTCTCAAGCCAAAACACAGTGGCTGCGCCCATGATGTGAAGCCCACAGCGGATTCACATTGTCTTCGCTTAGACGGGAACATGGTGGCTGGAGACAGAGGTGCAAGTGTATCTCTCGCTAATATTATGTCTCTGTTGGCTGGCGATCGAAAAAAAGGGTCAGAGAACAAGTAAACTCAACATACATTAAAGTATTAACATAATAAGATAGCAAGGTAGATAAAATTGAGTTTGAAACCTGGAGCTCAAAATGGTACACGGAAGAAAAGCGACAAAACCGGGAAAGAGATGAGTGAAAAAATAAAGAAAATATCATTCTTACGATCACTTTGTGGAATATATTACAATTTTCTGTGCAGTTATAATGCATCTACATAGAAATGAGAACAAAACATTATTCTAAATAAATCATGGCGTAGGAAAAGGAAGAGACAATAAAAGAGAGATGGGGGACTAAAATTAGTTGTCATAGGTCACTTCCTACAATGACAAGACAAAAAAGGCACTTACAAATGAAAAGAAGAAAATGGTCTCTCTTCTCGTAGGAGATGCACAATTTGGATTTGTCTCCAACATTTCACAGCCGCCCCCCCTCCCGTTTATTCATCTATGTATCTGTATTCTAAATGACTCAATTACCCTGGAGCCTGTGGTGAAAATTATGGATGTTTTCCACTATTTGCCTTTCTCTACCGGGACATCAGGACCTCCCCTGCAAGCGCCCCCCCCCCCCACCCACACCCCTCTCCATTTCTTTGCCTTTTTCCTCCCTTCATACATCCCTCTATTCCTTTTTATTCTTCATCCTCCAGCAAAATGTGAACAGATTACCGCGTGTCTGACTAGACTGGGGAATAATAGATAAATTGGTTTGTTTGTTAGATCCCTTTGCTATCTACTGGCACAGCGTGTCTGTCTGCTGTTCCTCTATTGTCTGTCTTCCATTCCTGTTTATGCTGCCTATGTCAGTGATTCTGCTAAAATCACACAGGGTTGGATTCTAAAGGCATCAATGTAGAAAAATGTCATTACGGTTATATAAACGACTCTGGGAAAAAGTGAAACACTGCAACTTGACAAACTTATGGAAGAACATTAATCCTGATAAATAAATGATAACAATACTACTTAAATACTTAAATGCATACAAATTTATGTTATGGATTATAAATTAGGTTTTGCAGTAATTATTGGTAAATATGTCAAAGGTAAGACTTACAAGCTCATGCTTTTCTTGGTGAGCATGAAGGAAGGGCCTCTCTGCTTGATATAATACATTCAGTACTGCTCAACACCAGTTACAGTTTGCTTCTTAAACCTAATCTAATCAATGTTTTTCACGAGATCAGGCTTTCAGTTCCTTCTATACATTAATGAGTAATTGATTGAATGAGCATGTTTTAATTATTTTTAAAATCATTAGGTGATCCCAGAGGTTACATAAATTGGGTCAATAAAATTCTACAAATCTTTTGTTCCTTAATGTTTGTGGTCTTGTATTAAATTTGATTAAAACTGTGTAAAAGGCTAAAGTATGATTAATTTAAATGATTTAAGTATTAATTTTAAGCATTGTGCCAAAAAAACAACATGAGATTACACTTAAATATAAATACAAGAATTGTAATCTGAAGATCTATAGCGATATCATATTTCCTAACAACCGAATAAGCAACCAGAATGTAATTGGTTTACAGGACAAGAACACAGTCTAGTAAACAGCAAGTCTCCAGTACTAAGGTCAGCGTAAGTTCTGAATTTGTAATCTATTTGCCCTCTGGTGGTGCAATTGAGAAAGTGCAAGTCTTTTCTCTAGTTTATTGTTGAATGGAATATTTGTATAGAGAAATACGGATGCTTATATCCATGATGAGAGGGGGATCATTTATTTAAACAAGCAATAATTCAGAGGAAGTTTGCAGCCCATCTCAGGGCTCACACAGGCAGTACGGGAAACTCCACACAAGCAGTCAGGGGCACGAATTAACACCACGAGCCTGCAGGAATAATTTAGTGCAGTAGTGCTACCAGAGAGCTGGCGTGCAACTCTGTTCTTAATCTTTAATTTTTAAATTTTGTTTTGTGACATTTAGATGTGTGTCAAATCAGTAACAAAATTCTCAAGTGTTCCATCTTTTCTTCATCATGCATTAAAATGTGATTATCCATAGGGAAATTAACATATTATCTAATGACATTTTAAGATTTATTTTTTGAAAAAAGTTAATATGCTGGCTCATCGAGTAACATTGTGATCTTAGCGCTCCATATTTAGGAGGCTAACTTTGGCCCAAGTGCTTTGGTGTATAGGGTTAGTACTTCATAGCACCCAGATCTCCTCCTGGCTTTTAACGCTTCAGAATCAGCCTGTGGCGTTTGGATGTTTCACCATGATCTCTTCATCCTTCTCTAGATAAAATAATTAAAGGTCCCAAAGGTAAAGTCACAAATGTTAAAAATTCATACATGGTAAAGTATAAACCATAAACATCGTCGCAGATAATTAAAATGCAGCTTTGTACTCAACCCCCTATATTTAATAGTGCATCAAGTCAAACCCATGAGAAAAACTTCTGCTCATGTAAAAATTAAACTGCTGGCCTTTTACTTGTCATGAACTTGTTACAGTTTCATTCTTAGCTTACTAAGATTTGGGAAACAATGAAAATCCATTTAAAATGCATCATCAATGAACCCTTGGATCTATAGTACCCATTACAAGTACTCAAGGTATTCTTTTATGACCAATCTATCTTCAGAGCCACCGTTCTTTATTAGACTTTTTTTTTTGTCCTTGACTTGTGATGCTTTCTTTTTAAAAGCCAACGCACTTTACAGAGAAATGGTTTTTAATGGGATCATTACTGCCTGCCTTTGTAAGATCTACACATTATCTTAATTTTAATTTAGAAAATTCTGTCAAATAATGACCCTGTCATTGTGACTCAATGCTACATAGGCACAAGCAACAGAGCCCTACAAATCTGTTGACATGTGCATTTAGAGAGAAATACAAACACACACCTTGAGTTGACCAGTGTGAACACATGGATGTTACTGAAGGCGTCCGATCTCTCCTTTTAATGGCAAGCATATTCATTCACACACATTAGACAAGAAAAATGACCAACATGTTTTGACCTATTCAAGTTGGCCAGTGACAATTATTGGAAAATAAAACACAATCCAGCTAATGTGTATGACACATCATGGCTTATAAGCCACTAAAATACATTGTTATTAATTGCAATGAAAATTACTTTTATCTTCACTGTACATGCATTAAAAAATACTGTTTAAATAAGCTCAACATGATGTTTTCCCCTTCTGATGGTATTTTTTAAATGAATGGCTTTATTTTCAGAATTATTTCATAATAAATGAAATACATAATAAATATTAAATTACACCATTAATAACCATTACAATAGATAACATCACTACTTCCTTTTGTACTCCCTGGGGAGAATTTCATGTCAAGCTCTGATGTGTATCTACATATATTTTTTGGCAATTATTGATTTGCCCCATCTGCAAACACCTGAATGTTTTGAGCTATAAAGGGCACACTTGCTACTTCTGTTTATGTCATTATTTTCATTTCGGCGAGAAAGAGAGAAAAACGAGAGGCTAAGTGGGTAAGACTTGAATGGAGGCATGTCAGATGCGCTGCGGACATTCCTAATGCACTCTCCCGGCTGACGCTTCTACGGCTTTGTTTGAAGTGCTCTTAAAAAAATGTCAGCTTGGCAGGACTCGCATACACAAGCCCGCGGGAGGCGTAGGCAATTTTTCGGGAAGCACACGATAGGTTCCCCAGCACTGGGCCTAACTCCCCAGCGCACATAAACTGTATAAAAAGCTGAAATACGTACATATCGTATGCAAAAATAAAAAATGAACTAAACATGTACCAGCATAAAGCTATTCAGTTCTAGTAATTCTGAGTATGGAAAGTGAAATATAATTCATATACTTTATTATAGAAAACAGAACAGCATTAAACTGAAAAGCTGCTGTAGGTTCAACAAGTAGAGTTTTGTACTTACAATCCAAAGGTCAATGGCTCAAGTCCCAGGGAGCAGACATAAATAGTAACCCTTCCCTATACTGTAAGTCACTTTGAATCAGACAAATGAATATATCTATATAGAGTCAAAGACAAATGGAATTACTGCAATTTACAAAATAGCGCATAGAAAAATCTAATGCCTGATTTTTCAATATGAAATTTCAGAAAAAAAAAACAAACAAAAATCTATTTCTGAATAAACAAAACAGGCGAAAAAGTGTATGGTTGTAAAAAAGAGAGTACGCTGCAAATAGTTATTTAAATGATTAATTAATTGCAAATGAAAGATGAATCACGTTAGAGTAAAATATGCTAAATTCGCAAGCCAACTTTGGGGCATATTCTGAAACCCAGCTGGTGCAGAGCGGGTTAAAAAGAGCGTGTCCGACTCAAAAGGTGATCCGGTCTTATCCAGTCTATTACAGAAACAAATCGAAAGACATAATGAGCATGCTTGCAAACAAACTACTGGGCTCTAGGGAAGGAGAGATAGAGAAGTCACAGTCAGGAAAATAAATATATTGATTGAGATAAACTGGGTTGCATTACTGTTACCCTGGGGCGCTTTGTGTATGTGGGAGAGGGAACTGAACGGCAAGACCGGTGCTTATAGGTTAGAGATTTGCTGAGCTCCGACTGGAATCTGGTCAGGTCTGCGCTCACTTGCCTCTCGTGCCTCTAGTGTCTCTCCCATGCATTCCTGCCAAAAAGGGGGTAACCAGAAAGCTGGTGTCTGAACCACTGATGGATGAAATGAATGGTGGAAGACGGAAGAAGGTGTGACATTTCAGTTTATTGCATCCAACTTATTCTGTTAGACAACATCACAGTCGTAGTTAATCTGATATGCATTAGTAACTTTAAAGAGAATTGTAAAAACTTATTGATTAATTGTTCCCCATAGGAAAGAACATCTTAAGTACGACAGTGACCGGTGTAACAGGAGATGTGGACTGAATAACTAAAATCATTAACCCCTTCAGAAAAATATTTCTATTTTTCCATCAATTATTCATTATTCATGCCCTAAACAAAGAGTATGGCTTTTGGTCATAATGGCCCCCCCATCTGTTTATAGATCTGGAACAGAATGACACAAGAGCCCTTTGACATGGACGTCGAGCCCTCGTGAGTGTGGGACAGCCCAGACGGCTGAGTTTGAAATGTCAGTAGTAGAGTTTCTTCAAATGGAGACCTAACCCTTAAAATAGAAGACACATTGTTGACCAGGCTTTATATGTTGCTACCACAGCATTTACTACAACCACTCTACTGTTTTGATCCATTTCCTTCTGTTTATTCATCATTTATCTCAGCCTGAGTCACCCTCACACCATATAAAAGTTTGTGCTGTTGTATCACCTGTTTCATGCGTGCAAGGCCAACCTTCATTCATTTTTTCCATAATTGCCCTTCCAACCCTCTGAAATTCCCAGATGTCCCACTTGACACAATGCGATGAGTCATGCAAGGCCACACTGATGCGGTTTCTCAATATCCTTAGCAAATCTATACTGATGTGCATGGCTGCTTATACTAAACTCCATAAAATCGCGATGAGGCAGTGTTCAGATGACATGAGGGTGCCCTCCAGAACAATTAGCATGCAGCACATTTGTCACAGCAGACCTCTTCCTCTCCTGTTGCTCAAGCTACACACAGACTCGTTATAAACAGACTAAGTAGAATACAGGACAACGTATTCTGATTTTGTTTGTACCCAGACCTCTTTCGTCAGCCTCCAACAGCACATGTTAGTGATGTTTGGGGCAAACCAGTGCCACTTTCCCCTCCCTGCACAGACACAGAACATGTCACTGTGAAGGTCTCCTCAACTCACTCTTCCCCAGTACAGACACCAAATCATCTTGCTTACATTTGGGAGGACTGTCATTAGGCAGTGCATAGTAAAAACAGTCATCAGTGCTCCGGGACATTCAAATCACCACAGATCTAGAAAGTGCCAGAAAGAAAAATGGCAGCCTCCTCGAAGTCGAACTCAGGCTTATTCATCACAAACACTGGCTCTTATCTTAGATCATAGTGATAGAGGGGCTCAAGGAGGTTACCGTGGAGAAGAGGGAGCCTGGCCGCATACGAGGCGAGGGCTGGGTGTGGGAAATCAGAGACTTCAACTCTGACCCACCTGGTGACCAGGTGAGCAATCTGATGAGTGGTAATGGAGAGGGGCCAGGGCTGCAGATAACATCTGCCATGAGGTGGGACTAGGTGGGTGCAGTGAGAGCGGAGAACATTGGGATACTGTCAGGGGTTCTGAAGGGTCCAGGAGGTGAAGATCTTCTGATCCAATAGTTGCTGACCCCAGCATTGCTCTTTTCCCCAGCAGGTCCTGTAAGGTCAAGGACAGGGGCATTATATTCCTGATCTTCCACAGTCACTATTAAACTCAAACCAGGCCTTTAACCCTGGACCGACCAGGTGAAAATTCTATAAATGCCAATGCCCAGGCTACAGCTTTTACCAAGATGCAAACACAGCTTGCATCCTTTGATCTGTTTTGTGACTGTGTGAGCGTACTTCATTACCATCCGCACACAGTGTGTGATCTCATTGGTTCTTCAACAAATTTTTGCACTGGGGTGTCATCGCACAAAAGCCGCCAGGCCAAAGTTGAGTGTCGTGGTCCCGCCTCCCTGAGTGCTCTCTACATGCACAGCATGAGGCCCAGTGTAGGCCTGAGGGCTTGGGTTACAGGTGACCAACAGTGAGGTTCCCTAATTGGTATTTGACCGTCTGTGGTCATTGTTCAGGGTCCTTTGTGGAATCTGATGTTCAGCATGGAGGTCAACATGCCATGGACCCCTTACGCAGGCAGGTCAGCCGGGATTGAATAACCACAGGAAGTCTGCTCCTTCTGTTTGAGAATCCTCTTCTCCTTCATTTCGCTTCATCTCTTGTCCTCCCACTACTGAAAGTAACCCCACTGGAGAATCCATTTTTTCCCCATTACATATTTTACCAGCCTACAGATTTGGTGGGTCAGAAGGCTAACAGTCCTTAGCAGCTTTGAATAGATACTGAAGTTAACAGTGTTGATGCACCATTCCTATTCCCAGTTAACAGATGATGGTTGATATTCATTCAGAATGTTAAAATGCTTATAATCTCTCTAATAACTGATTGAAATCACAGTTTATAAGCAGTGATTTAAAATAAAATGACAAAACAGGCTGTAACATTTTGCAAATAAATTCAGCATTAAGCAGAAGTTGGAATATGAATGGGCTATGTATAATTTTAATAAGTAACAAGTAAGAAAGGAGAATTTATTTCAATCAAGACATTTCAATGAAGTTATTCATATCAGATGAATATTCTCAGATTTATAAATTATTCTGATTAGGTCCTAAAAAAGCATAATAAGAACCCCTAGTTTGTATTGTAAGACATGAATAAATGCCTTGTACAATAACTGTTCTTAGATTTATAAAGCATTCTTCTACATCAATCATATATTCAATAATATGAAATAAGATTTTTGTAATAATCAGTCATATAATGCACCCATTTTCGATTCACTTATCTAAATGGGGACAGTTTCCCTGGTCTCCTTTATCTATATGTATATAGATGACCGCTCATCCCTGCTTTAAGCTCTTCCATCAAACAGAGTGAATCATGAACGTGTGTTTCGAGCTGCTGCTGCCACGTAGTGGATTGTGGACACAATGAAGGCAGCAGAAGTATCCAAACACAATGGCTCCCTTTGTGTGATTTTCGAGAGTGAGAGGAAGAGAGTTTTAAAGTAGAAGAAAGTGGTTAAATTAGGTGTTCTCTCTGTGACAGCTTAGCATCCTTATCCTCCTTGTGAAATGGGGGGGGGGGGGGATTCCCAGTGGAGATTCACAGAAGTCTAGTGGGGTCATTAATGAGGGATGATTGATGTTGGTCAAGCATCATTACTTCCCTGGTTTTATGTCCCAGTTTCAAAGCAGTTCTAAACATCAGTCTGACAGGTACCTCTGTAAGCCAAGTTTAGGAGGGGAAAAAGGCCAATTTTCACTGAAACCGAATAATGTCTTTCTCCGGAGGATGATGTTATCTAAGAATGTAAACATTATGCCACTTTGGTTGATGCAGGCTTGAGTGGAACTCTACTGCCTTGCTTATCACATCACAAAGTGCCAGTAATACAATGTTGTGAGGTTTTATATAGTGTAGCTATATAAATGTATATACAACCATTGAAAAAATTAAGAGATTACATTATTAAATAAATCTGCATTTTTAAATCCTGGTTCTGCTGGCAGAAGGCTACGCTGAGCAGCAGGTTGGATCCAGGTTCAACATTTTTAAGAGAGCAGTACACAGAAACAAGATGAGGCAGGAGACACTGGGAACGACCAGAAACCAGCCAGGTAAAGGGTGGAAGCAACTTTCTAATGCCAGAGACGACCGTTAACTTATCCGACAGTTTCTCATGAATTGTATGTGACCTTCAAAAGAAATGGGAAACATTAAGTGCAGGTGTGAAGTGCACTGCTAGGACAGTTTGTATCAGGCTCATAAAAGCAGGACTGAAGACCCATAAAGCAAGGAAGAAGCTCTTCATTAATGAGAAGCAGGGAAGAACCAGGCTAGAGTTTGCAAAAAAAGTATATCATTCACAGACACACCCATAAATTGAGAAATGAGAGAAACAAAAAATTGTGCTGTGGTCTCTTAATTTTTTCCGAGGCTGTATGCGTCAGGATATTTATTGATAAATGTGGGAGCTGTGTGTGGTATCATTTGGACTTGATTAATAACTGCTGACTGCACCAACCAGAATGTTGCTCCTGTCATCTGCAAACTCAACCCCCCTGCCTGAACACAGGGCGACTGCTACATAGCATGCAGCCAAAAGCAAACAGGGATCACTAGGTTACTGATTAGGGCTGTTTCTATTCCCCCTAATAACTCCCTATCTACAAGTCTAATAACTGGAAATGACATTGAATAAGTTCCAGTATATACATATATCCATTGTTATTTGACTGAATTTAATTTTTGTATGTATGTTACACAGTGTATGTTACTCTGCATATAGCCCCCCTTAAGGCCCCAACCGATCCCCTACCCCTCAGCCCAGCCTAGGTCCATGCAGGTCACGTGACCAGTCAGCGCACACCTGCTGATTCCAGTCACATCTGCACCAGATTAGCCTTTTCCCTTCCACTAGAGAAGACCCATTTCATCTGAAATGGTCCCATCACTTCCGCTACAGCTCCTAGGAGATTGCCTATCGACCAGGCCTGACCCCTCGCGATTCCCCCCTTCTTCTGGAACACATGGGATGCAGCTGGCCAATGGTGCCCCACCTCCCCGGCATCAGACAACTTCCCGGCCAGACTGGGCCAGTCACCGTAGAGTGAATTGTAAAAGTCAGGGGTTACCACCCATTCCCTCCCCCCCTCTTGTAAGTGATAATAGAATCATGCCGCAGTATGACATGTTAGTTTACATTATCATACTGCTACCAAAAAATCTTCAAGCGGATCCTTCAGATTTTCCGGGCTCATTCAACAAACATCGTTTTTCCAAGCGCTAATTGCAAGGTTTTTAACATTCTTTAACATATTTGAGCTGGTAATGGTTTGAACCTGAATGGATCAGCTCAGATAAGTACTCTTAAAATACGTAGAATGTTATTACGTAAAAGTAATTGAATGTAACACTTGATTTTTAACATTTATAGTTCTGTAGTCACAGAATTTCCTTTGTGATGTAAAATGGCACCATACAAGGGTTAAAAGGAATTTTAATGGCTTTGTGCAGAAATGTACAGTATACCAAAGAGAAAATATCGAAATGTCGATGAACAGGAACAAAATACAATAACTGGCATTAAATTACAATGTAAGACTATGTAACATTAATGTAAGGTGTGCAATGCGCATTTCATTAAAGTTTAATTGAGAATCTCCACAGGACATATTAACTGATTCTGTATGAAAGAACCACCCTTATAATTCTATTAAATTACTGCCTGAAATGAAATAAACATTTGTAACAAAACACTGTTATTGTTTATTTTGCGTACTTCCTGAACCAGAGTTCACTTAACTAGCTCTTGCACAAAATATGTGAATGTAAGTTAATTGAAAATAGGCAGTAGATGGAAAATATATACAGTACTGCGTCAACATATAAATACTGATGTAAATTGTTGCAAATTTCTCACAGATTTTAAGTTGTACTAGTAGCATAACACACTAAACCCCTCTCCAGATAGCTGTGCTCTTATTGACTTCAGAAAGTTCCCAATGCTCACCCAGTCAGGGACACAGCACTACAACAACCCCCTGCCATTTAATTGCCTTATTTTAATTCTATTTATTTCTACCTTCCAAGGAACAGGTCAGGCTCTCACAAATTCATTTTGCAGGAGTTCTTGTTTTCTTGGCGCAGCTTAACATGATGAGACACTCGCAATTTCTCTTTATTACCCGCGACGTTTGCGCTGCGTGAACGAAATCAAGGACAGAGAACAAAACAGCAGTTATGAAAATGACAGCCGTATGGTGCAACGCCTCCTCTTCATCCTCAGTCCAATCGAAACAAAGGCTGTTTTCATTTCACCTTTTTTATGATGTCTGTGTCCGAGCTTTTTGGTCAGAGGCAGAAGAAAGAACAGCGGGTACCAGGAAACATTTCTCTCTTTACCAGTGGGTCCATACAAAGTAAGACATTGAAAAAAGAACCGGAAAAAGAGAACAGAGAAAAAAGGTTGTGTTTCCATCCCAGCGTACGCCTGACGACGTGTCCTTCAGACTCACTTAAACTTCTCTCTGCGGACAATGGCAGGCAGAGTGGGAGGCTTTTTAAGCAGATGTGTCTGACAAAAATCACCGAAATGACATTGCTTGAATGTTTTTTTTTTATCCCTCTTAATTTCCTCAAATCATTAGTGGGGGCTGCCTAACCTCCACACCTCTTCTCATATTGCATGCAGAAATGTTTAGGTATATAAAAAAAAGAAATCTCTCAAGGATCAATACAAATTGCATAAGTGATTTGGTACTGAATAAGAAAGAATACTGTCGGAAGTGAAGTGACAGAATTACGAAAACAAAAATGCTGCCCCCAGCCCTCTATAGTAAGGGATTAAAAATATGACCAACAGAGCGACTGGAAGAGGCGCTGGCCTGCCTTAGGCGATACTCCCTCAGCCCAATCCTGCAGCTCAGAAACCTAATCATACCTGATGGTCACACTGGGAAATTCGAGTTCAAGTTCGAAGAGGGAAGTCAAAACGTTTAATGTCAAATGCTACGAACGTTAAGTAAATTGGTAGTGGAAGAGACGGTCTCCTAACGCAACCGCTGCTGTAACTGCCGACAAGGACCCTGATAGGACTGTTTATGCTATAGTTCACATGCCTGTTGATGATCCAATAGTATATATGACTGTTCATGATGACATGGTACGTATTACTGTTTATGATCCAATAGTATATATGACTGTTCATGATGACACAGCAGGTATTACTGTTTATGATCCAATAGTACATATGACTGTTTATGATGCCATGGTACATATTGCCACTTATGGTCCCGTAGTATATGTGTGACCGTGTATGGTGCCGTGGTATACCATGGATTTGGTATGTACTACAGGATCCCAAACAGTCATACGTATACCTCCCAAAGTACATATGACTGTTCATGATCCAATAGTACATATGGCCATTTATGATCCTGTATACATATGACTGTTTAGGATCCTGCAGTACAATTGCAAATTCAGGCCTTGTTCTCTTTTCTACTTGGCAATTAGTTTAATAATTACTGATTCTGATTGGCCACAGGGGCTACACACCCGTCTCACAGGTAAAGGCTGGAAAATCAGCAGGGCTCAGACGTTGAAGACCGTGATTTGAACAGCGCTGCTGTAGTAGATATGGCCATCTATGACCTGTAGTATATGTATGACGGTTTATAATGCCATGGTACATATAACTGTTTATGATCTTGTGGTACATATGCCCATCCGTTCATTTGACCAGCTATGACTGTTGTCAGATACATGGCTGCTTCTGGGAAACATATTCATATAACTATCAATCAAAGAGCAATAGTCCATGATCTGAATCAAGCTCATTTCTCAACCGAAACCATGATAAAACTATTGCCGCTAACAGGTTTGGGTTCCCATGGCAACACAGAGAGCACAAACAATGTCTTTTTTGACAGCGTCTGTCATCAGGGGAGTGCGAGCAGAAATGTTTCCAGGACTTACGAATCATAACTCATTTCATTGTGGGCCTAATTGTTGAATAACACAAAAGAGAGCTTCTTCACTGCATCTGCAATTAAAAGCATAGATCAATACAAAACACATTCATGGAAAAACATCTTTGGAGACATCCCGTACAACTAACGTACATTTTAAAATATTCCGTTTTACCATTAACTACTCATTATGATCTGAATCCGTCGCCTGTCAGCGAAGCTTCATTGTTAATAGGAGGCCAAATGTGTGGCTGAGTTTGCACCTCTAAGGCCGTCCTGCTTTTCACACGGTTTCACCATGAGGCTCAGTACCCCCTCCTCAACTCTGCCCTCCGTTAATGTAATGACTGCACCTCCAGAGCCCCATTTGTCAAAATACAAAGTTTGGCAATAGTCGCCCCCCCCCCCCAAACAGTACAAATGATCACTTGCTTAACCAAATCCCCTACACCTCTTGCCCAAGAAGTCATTGGACCTGAATCAACAGGTTTGTAAAACCTTTAATTGATTGATTTTTTTTTATTATTCCTGTTGCATTTTAAATTAACTGCCCATATTTTAAATTAGTTACCAACTATTCGACAGATAAAATGGAATAGAACAGAGCTAGTTAAATAATAATAATAATAATTTCAACACCAAATCAGCTTTATTTGTGTATTCTGTTATTCACAAAAGTGAAAATAGAGGACTTATGTTTATTAAATTGTCTTTGTTGGCATTATTAATTTAAACTTCATGTTAAAATAATGGTAATAATTGTTATCATGTAGAAAGAGTTGGAGGGCCCCACTGAGTTTTTTTTTTTTTCGTAAAGCCCCCCAGAATTGCGTAATTCTCGCCCCCAGTCCGTATTTCTTAACTATATGTAACAAGCTTTGCTGTTTGTTTACAGTTTTGTTCCATCTGTTCCTGCAGTCTTCTTGGTTCTGACACCACAAAAGCTGGGAGTCTTAGGTCATCGCCTCTGGGTTCTTTATTTCCATCCCTCTCCTTTTTCATACTCCAGGGCCAGTCATGCCTATAAGTGACATAGGCAGCTGCCTAGGGCACCAACTTACGACAGAGCGCCAACTTGCCAGAAATTTGGCTTTTCCTTGAGATGGGGGGGGGGGGGGGGCGCCGGCAGTGATGTTCGCCCTGGGGCACCACATCATCTAGGCCTGGTGCTTTCAAATCCTAGCATGTAGCTCCATCGGTCAAATGTACACTTAAGAAGACCACAGTTTAGGCCACTTGTACATGGTGCCCTGATGAGGGTAGCTAGTGAAGCAACAGAGCCGGGACCCCCATAGAGACCCCCTTAGGGACCCCCTTACTCAGCTTCCAAATCCTGTGTAACATCAGTACGCTGACATTATCAGCTCACTGGCACATTCTCAATGAGTTTGAAATGGAGGCCTGCTTAAACTATGGGATGTTAAAAACACATTGGGAACAAGGTTAAACTACAGTTGGTTTACTTGTGGTGAAAATGACAGTGCAGCAGGAAGGTCATCTGACATTTTTGTCACACAGAGACCTGACAGGTTGTACCTGGTGGCTGGGGGTTTGTGCTCGACGTTACAGCGGAGCTGAACGGCTACAGTTGCTCACAGTCGGCACAGAAAAACACCACGCAATCAGTACAGAGCACTCACAGCCTTCCCGCATTTGGACCTCTATCTTTAAAAATTACCATGTCCATTAATTATCAAATGAATTTCAAGTTCACAAACATGACACTCGCCATCGCATGAAAGGAGAGCACATAATTAAGCCTATCAATGCAGACGTAACAGACACAAAATTGCAGATTCAAGTCTTTCATAGTTCTGTCCCTCAAAAGACAGTAAAAAAAAAACAAAAAAACTCATTAATAGCATTTAGTATTTATCTGTTTTCCCGAGCCTTCTCCATTCGAGCTCAAGCTACACCCCTTTCAGGACCTGGCTAACAGTGAATAGAGTCGTATGTACTGTCATGCTCAGTGGTAGCTGGGGTTGCCCTTCACCGCTCTGTCTTCCCTTTATGAGTGACTGAGGGACCCTCAGGACTCTCCAGCCTCGCTTATGCCATCCATTCATTCATATAGCTGCTTTGCCATGAAAGGGCTCCTTTTGTGGCGAAAGGTTTGCTAATGTAACGCGGCCCCGCATTACAAAGTCAGGAGAATGCTTCGAGGGTCACGTAAAAAAGACCGGGATACGCTGCCATTATATCTGTTTCTGTTAGAATAATGTTATAGGTTACGAGGCTGGAAAAATGAGCGAAACTGGCCAACTGCTTACTTTACACTATGTTTTCCTGAAATCACCATTTTCTCACCCACATATATAACAACTACTTCTAACATATACATATATGGATTATGCACTAATTAAGAAAAATAATAATACAATTTTTAGAATATGCAATAAAATAAACAGAAATGTTCAGAAATCAGAGGTAAAAATATACAATACTTAAAAAGAACCAAAAATATGCTATCTGACCTCTTGTTTCAGCAAATACAGAAAAATAATCTTTACCAAAAAAAAAAAAACACAAATTATAGCAATAGCTCTGAACGCGTAAGGTGATACGTAACGGCTTGAAAATGTGAGTGATTCCAGCAGATTTCAAATGCAACTCTCAGAGGATTAAAAAATTACAAGCATGTGGCAGGACTGGCAGCACTGCCGGCCATCTTTCTGCTGAGTTACCGTGGTTAAAAAAAGTCTTACACCCCAACCCCATCCCCGGCACCACCTGCGCGGCCATGAATCTGCTCTCCGATAGAAGAGGCTCATATTGTAAAGAGTGTTTTCCTTCCCCTACAGCTCCGAATACACAAGTGTGGCTCCCGGTGATTGAGATACTCAACTCAAACAATGTGCAGCCGTAAGTCCGGCATCAAGCACACGTCGGCACTTTGCCGCAGGAGAAACAAGCCATTTCAGACGAGTTTAATCTTTTTCTTTTTCCAAATCTGGATGTTTTTCTCTTTAAACTCCCCCTTTCCCTTTATTTTCAATGAAACCTCTTGCTTTTATTCTTTCGCTTTTCTTTTTAATGTGTGCTTCCTGTTCTTCTCCTTTCTCCTCTTCAGCGTGTCTGCGCTCTATAATTACGGTAGTTTATACCCACTGCGCCGAGGCGCCGCTGTCCTCGGCTCGCCGCTGTCCCAGCGGCTAATGTGACACTGTCACTCAATGCTTTTAAAAAGCCCCGGTGTAGAAATCAGAAGGCAGACGCTGGAAGTGAGGGGAAGGAGATGGAGCGGCTCAGAAGCCGGATGCCTGGAGTCACCAGGAGATTCGCGCTCTGCTGCCCCCCCCAAAACTTCGCCCACCCCCTTGGTGCGCTGTGTTGTTTTTGCTTCAGACGATGGAATAAAACCTATAAAATCAAGACAGCCCAAATTTACTGGAGGGACATTTATCACCTTTGTCCAAACCATTCTGGTACTAAATACAAACATCTGCATCCTTATAGATTGAACCTCTATATTTTTTCCTTCATTAATTTAATTGATTTCAATGCCACAAGTGCTGTAAATCCTTTAGGGATGGATTTGAGGACACAGGTGGTATTGACTGGACCAATGGGAGGTGTTGGGGGGGGGGGGTTCTATTAATTTCCACAAATACAGTTTGTACAGGATGTATTGATGTCACTGTCGCTGCACTGGCACAAAGTCAGTGAGAACCCTCATGCAAATGAGGGTTCACAGAGAACTTACGGGACTTAGTCTTACGGGACTATTCTGTCATTTCCTGATTTGTTCCGTGTCGTTCCAAAACATCCTGTCTCTTTTCTAGTCATACTCCCTCATGGTATAGTGTTTCATGTCCATTTAACCATTCAAGACTGGTGGCCAAAACTGTGGGAACACTTACAATTTTTAAAGATTGCAGAACTTTATTCCAGATACTCCAGTTACACATTTAATTTTGCAATGAATGATATTTGTAACATTCCTTGATTTTTTTCTAAACATTACTGCCAGTATTCGTGTAGTGATTTTTAAAGCGTATTGCCAAAAAAACTGGGCATTTCCACAGTTTATGTCTCATCACACTGTTCCATGTGTTCCATGCCTTTCCAGACCATGCTGTGCCTTACTATAGTATCATACTAATTCATGTCTTTCTAGACCATTCTGTCTCTTACCAGACTGTTCTGCAGCTAATATCACATACTGAGCCACACCAGCTCAACATGTTGGTCCCATACTGTGACGTCACTCCCATACTGTGATGTCACTCCCATACTGTGATGGCCCATTAAGTTGCAGTAAATGTCAGCCAGGCAGAGGAACCAGCTTTCTTCTGTGCCCTGTAAGGATTGTGCTCCTTTTCCAAAGCCAGTCTCTCATCTGGATGTTAGAGTCATCAGGAGACGCATATTGAAGAGCAGGTTGTTAAGCATATGGGGGCCTTACTGTCCCAGCCCAGAGGCAGGAGAACTGTGGCCCTTGGGTGGGTTCAGTATTACAAAGCGGGAGGGGGGGGGGGGGGCAGCCATGGAAAATTACAAGGAACTAAACATATGTTCAAAGACACATGTCAGCACTAATGTCAGCTTAATGTCAGCATTGTAACAGCCAATGAAGCAGACCAGACTGCCTTATCTGATAATACACAGCTTCACTCATATGAATGAGTTTCCTTATCCCACAGATTAGGAACAAAACATTAACCAAAGGCTCGTTTTTAAATCCACTTGCAGATCAAGTTGGTGTTAATCCTAAGTAAACATTTCAGTGAAAATATAATCCGTCATGTGGCCAATCTGTCCACCGAACATAAACTCATGTGATAATAGCAAAGCGTATACATGTCAACGCATCTCTCACCGCGTGTCAAAAATATGTATCCCAAAGGTAATTAATGATTAATGGAATTTTATGCCCCGCCGTATTTTTCTGTTCATTTGAATTATTGCACCTCGAACGCAGTAAATATTGTTCACATAAGAAATGCAGTGAATCGGAGGAAATGGCACAGCGGCCAGTGAGTTGGGCAGCAGCACTGCAGGGTACAGTGCAGGGGCCCTGTAATGGCTTTGAAGTGTAGCAATGAGTTCACAAAGGACACTGTACACAATGAGCAGAGCGGTGGGAGAGGAAACCCAATGCCTCTTTTTCTGAGAAGGGGGATAATGGCAAAGCTAGAGACTCCCCCCCCCCCCCCCACCGCAACTTTCATCCCAGTGCCCCCAGTGATCCAGCTCACAGGGGAGGTTTAAGTTCTTAAGCTACCCCCCCCTCCTCAAACCTCCAGC
>JAABNY020000039.1:16754673-16767471 GCA_015164015.2 Brevimyrus niger
CACCGCCCGCAGCTCCTCCCACCACCGCAGAGCCCCCGCCGCCCCCCCCCCCCCCCCCCCCCCGCCCCCCCACCCACACACCCACACACCCCCACACACACACACACACACACACATACACACTTTCCACACATATGGCGCTCTATGCACCCAGATGCGTCCGCCGGCTCTCTTTATCCAGGTGAGGCTCACTTCTCCTCCGTGAAGGAGCCTGCCACGCTGGGCTGGGCTGGCGGAGAGCTGGGACTGGGCCCCGGGACCGCCCCCTCAATGGGGAGCTTTCACTCCCCACATCCTTCCCATCCTGCAGCCTGGTTCTCTCCCTCACCTTCCGAGGTCTCCACGGGCTGCCGATCGCCCCAGGACGGCACTAGATAACAAAGTTGAGCGATGGTTGCCGCCCCCACCCCCCAAACGCTGAGGCATGCCGCCATGTTACTATCCAAAAAAGTACCAGTGAGACAAATGTTCGGTGAAGTTCTTATAGCATGGATGGAGGAGGAACTATATCAGAGAGACTGCCTGAAGAAGCCAAATACCTTTGGCACAGGAACTCTCATTCGGTACTGGTTTGGACTCGCAGGACTAACTTGAATGACTTTAACCTTAGTCACCCCTGCCCCTAGACAGCCTTTGTGCGCACCCCCGCACAGTGTACGGCTCATCCCCCAGCCCTTTGGTCCCTTTTGGGTTTAATTACTGCGGCTCTATAATCAGCCCCTAATAGGTGAAATCCTATTATGTGGATGAAGGGGAGAAGACCGGTAGCCAGTCCAATGGGATTAAAACACCTGAGCTAAAGCCTAACCCATATGGATACGTGTCCACCACCCGAGCCTGGTTTAAAGATCAGCTGGTGACTGAGCCCCCCCCCAGTTAAAGAAAAAAAAAAAACAGGTTTCATCCACAATGAGAAAGGAGCTAATGCAAGTGGATGGCAAATGCAATGGAAGCTGACTAATAATACAGCCAACCAACCCTCCATTATAAGACAGAGGCTTGACACATCCACTCAAATAAGCATTAACTGGCAATTAAATGTTGCAAAAAGGTGAACAATAGTAATAACAACAATAGTAATTATTACAATCATTACTATTGTTCTTGTTGTCATCACCTCGTTGTCCTGTTTTACTTTTATTATTATTATTACTATTATTATTATGATTGTTAATAGTAATAGTAGTAGTACTACTACAGAAAAATATATTAAATCAAGCACTTGCAAAATGAACACTGTACGTCCATAGAGCAAACCAGTGCTCAGCTCCAGTCTGTCCAGCTCAACATAGAGCAGGTTGGCTTCTCCACAGGCACCTGAGGCCCAGGAGAGGCACGCCTGGATGAGCGGCATAGTGTAGTGACAAAAATACAACATCTCGCACAGAAAAAAAAAACACCCACATGTATTTGTGCCCATGCGCACACCCACATATGCACACGCAGAAAGGAGTCAGAAGGGGGGGGGAGGGAAACAGTCAACTGGCCATGACAAAAAAGATCCCCCTTCAAGCTGACGAGCCGCCCCGTGGTTCAGCACTCGCCCCTCTCAGTGCAGCGCTAAAAGGCAGCTGTCATTATGGCCCCGCTGTGGCGCAGATGAGTCCACTCCACTCTGGGACCTGCCGTGAAAATCTGCAGCTTCCCCATGGCTGAGAGGCGCTCGGTGCGGTTAAATGACAGGGTAGGGGCCGCACGGCCGCCCAGCTTCCAGGGGCCCGGCCTCTAGCAACCCTGCAATTAACACACCGCTGCGTTGTAAGGGCCAGGGGAAAGAAGGATGAGCACTGGCAAGGGTAAACGACTCAAAGGAGGAATGAAGTAGTGACACAAAGCAGGCATATAGGTGTCTTAAGTGGAGGGGGGAAGATAAAGATCAACTACTCGGGGGAGGAGGATGAAGAGCAAGAGAGGGTCTGCTTTGAGGGAGGATGAAGAGCGAAAGGGGCTCCGTTTTGATGGAGGGTGAAGAGCAGAAAAAGCTCTGCTTTGGTGAATGAGAGGCTCTGCTTTGGTGGAGGATGAAGAGTGAAAGAAGCACTGCTTTGGTGGAGGATGAAGAGTGAGAGAAACATAGTGTTTGGTGGAGGATGAAGAATGAAAGAAGCTCTTTGGTGGAGGATGAAGAGTGAAAGAGGCTCTTCTTTGGTGGAGGATGAAGAGTGAGAGACATTCTGCTTTGGTGGAGAATGAAGAGCAGAAAAGGCTCTGCTGTAGCGGAGGATGAACAGGGAGGCTCTGCTTTGGAGGAGGATGAAGAGTCAGAGTCTCTGCTTTTAGCTTTTCCACCCACATTGCTTTCCTGTGTTGAAGACCTTCTGAGGATGCTTGTCAACAAACACAAATGTTAAAAGTACAGTGACTGCAGTGCTGCGTTGACTTGAGCAGAGGTTATCAAACTCTGACAATGCATGTGTCAAGAGGACTGTACACACACAGAAACACCAACACTGACAAATGACATTGTCCACGATCAATTTGCCTCTTCCAATTTACTCAAGCGCTCCTCATTTACTCCACGGAGCACTCTCTCTGGGGATTTCTAAGGGGGAAATCAAGGTAGCAGCACTATTTGTCCAGGGAGACATAACAAGTCTGTGTCACCAGCTGACTAGCCCTCCTAATGACCATCACTGTAAATAGGTGCCCCTTAATAAAAATGTGAAAAGAATCGCTGCAGCATGAGCAAAAAAAAAAAAAAAAACAAGAAACACTGATAAACAGGCCAGCCTCAAATACCAAACTTAAGTCCTCTCATTTTCAGGAATTACTCTTTCAGCCTGGTTCTCTGTGGCTTTGCTAAATGGTGTAAGCTTATCCCTAAGGGCAGGTTACACCTGAGGCAAGAGGGCGCCCCTTAACGGTGGGCCTGGCTCACCGTGCGCTGCACACTAAGCCTGCTTCACATTCCTGCTGCTGTCCCGTGAGAAGCCTGCCAAGAGTGCGGACTGTGTACCAGCCAGCTGGATGCAGAAAACGGTGCGGATTCTCATTTTTGTACATCACATGGTCAAAGAACGGTTATGGGCCCAGCAGGAAGGTTAGTTCTCCGTGTACTGCGACACGCTCAAGACAACCGGGGAAGGTTTGTCTATGGGTCAGATAATGTTTAATTATAGATAGAGCGTCAAGTAGAGGGCAAGGGTTACCCAAGCAATGGGAGAACAGTTCATGCAATTAGATAGCATTTCATAGACCGAATATGATTAATTGATTTTCTGTGAGGAATTGAATTTCTAGATATAATAGTGGACAAGGGGAAAAAAAGACAGGAAGGGAAAAAAAGTCGCGGGAATGTCTACATTTAGCTTAATTGCTCGCTTGGTGGTTTGACTCTTGGAAAACGTGGTCTTTTCTGTAGCGAGGCTGACTGCGCTGCGGGAGCTAGATAATGGAACAGGTAGGAAATGCATTTATTACGTTTGCCTTTATTAAGAGGTGAATTTTAATGGGCAGGGGTGGCAGTCCTGCTGTGGAGACAGCCATTACAGTGGATACGCTTCTCCCCTCCCCAGGACAACAGCCAAAGTGCATTCAGCCTGGGCCTGTGCTGCGCCCTCCCCAAACACCGCCCTCGTTAAACCATCAGCCCTCCACACGTCCGCAGCGCGTGTCTGACTTTGCTTGCCTGCCGACGGCTACTGACCGTTACTTCCATTACCACCTCTGCACTTCTGAGATCTTAATTTGGCACAGCGAGTTCCTAAAACATGCCAATCACAGCAAGCCTCTGGGGGTCATGTGATCAGCAGAGAAGCGTACCGGGATGTCACGGCCGTCGGCCCAGAGACCCTTTTCCGCAGGGCACCAGTGCCAGAGATAGATGTCAGGAACTGTCAAAACTCATCCTCACCATCCAGTCCTTACATTCCACCCCCCTCCCAGGAGGACAAATATAGCCAAATTCATCCCTTTTCCACTCTATTCAATCTCTGCTTTGTAGGTTTTGTCATGAAAGGGCTGCCTATCAGAGTCGTCTTAGATGGTGCTAGTTATGTATTTACTGCATTTATATAAAGAGGAAGAGTGGGGGAAAAAGGCTGAAATAAAGAAGAAAGGCTCTGTAATCTCTTGAGCAATCAAGGGAAAAGAGCGTTTCACATTTTCCAATTTATACCTGCCATTCTGCATCAAGGCTGGAGCGGATCTGCTTGGCAATTTGCCAATCAGTCTGTTGTACGGCACAGAGGGGGCCTGACATGCTACTGTGAGTCATACGGCACCAGAGTCCAGGCTGGAGGTCAAGCCTGCCCCCCCTTCACAAGTCACTGTGGTGTCATGACACTGTCAGGGAGGGAACAAAGGGGCTCTCTTCCATTTAGAAAAATCACATCTGTGGAAGGAACCATCCAGATGAAAATTATCCTAACACTCGCCAACACGGGTGGAAATGTTTTGCCTACTTGAGCGCAAACGGTAGGAATGTGTGTGTGTGTGTGTGTGTGTGTGTGTGTGGATGTGTGTGTGCTTGTGTGTGAAAACAGCCACATGGACAGCACAGCCAGGCCGGATGAATGCGCTTCGTCGTGAAATGACAGAGCGCTTGTGTTTCGGACGACATGGCGAACAAATAAGTTAATGAGCCTGGGCCCGCGTCCGTGTGCACGCTGGCCGTGCGGCAGGCCATCCTCCACAAAAAAGTCACAGAGGGAAACCTGTCTGCTCTGCTCTTGCTTCCATTTCTAGCACTTAATTGTCCCTCCTGCAGCGTGAGAAGGGATAATTTGATAACGAGGGGGCGGGCTGTTCTGACAGACAGGAAGGCATGAATGAGGCATGAAAGACAGCGAGAGAGAGTCCTGTGTGTGTGTGTGTTTGTGTGTGCGTGCGTGCGTGCGTGCGTGCGTGCGTGCATGCATGAAGTGTGCATATGTGAGTATTTGTGTAAATACACCCCGTCGATATGCTTTCGTGCATAGTTGGCCATAATGTAAATGAGCGAGAGTGTAAATCGGCAAGTGCTTCAGTGTGAAGAATCGCATACGAGCACATGACATGTGAAATGTCTGTGTTGGCCAGGAAATACATGCGGCATCAGAGAAAGAACACTGACACCCAGGCCCAACATGGACTGGGTTACCAGGGGAGGCAAACACAAACCTGGAGCGCTGGGATCCACTTCCCATGGGGCTGATTTAAGGTGACATTTTTTCCTGATCTTGCCCCCTTACCTAGAATACCTGTAAATTTGATCATATTTAGCTGGTGTGTTGAGAAGCATGAAGATAATCTCAACTGATCTTTCTGAAAGTGCACTGTGGCAGTATTCTGAGCTCTTCTTTAACAGATCATGACCTACCTAAATTAACTAGACCTTTCCTTTGGATTTGAGAAATGATTATGGTGTTTTTGCTGTTTGCTGTCACCATACAGACAATACAATGATTTTTTAGAATTTCCTGCTAAAATGTCTATCATCCATCCATCCTATGCTGCCCTGCTCATCCAGCTAAAATATCCCATGTAAATCAAAGGCATAATGACTATAGAACTAAGCTTCCCTCAGAGGGTGACTATTAGCTGACCTTTATATGCTGGGCTATTGAGCACCAACTGAGTGTATTGCAGCCATCTATTGGCCGAATGTAATTTTTGCTCGATAAGCCGACCAATCAGTGTTTGTTCTGTTTAAAGTAACAAACACAAACTATATTAATGAACTGCTGCACCCCAGCCATTTAAGGACAAAAGCAGAGAACTTCCCCAACAGTGTAGCTCAGATCTTTCATCACAGAGTAA
Source organism: Brevimyrus niger (assembly GCA_015164015.2). Classification (NCBI taxonomy): domain Eukaryota; kingdom Metazoa; phylum Chordata; class Actinopteri; order Osteoglossiformes; family Mormyridae; genus Brevimyrus; species Brevimyrus niger. The sequence continues at coordinate 16,760,413 of JAABNY020000039.1, forward strand.
CTGTGAATCGTACCTTCCTGTCATTTGGTTTATTACAGCAAAATGACGCGCTGAGTGGGTGACAGATGGCAGGACCCGGCTCCATGTACCAAGCGTCCCTCCTGGGTCACGCAGCGTTACGTTTGGACACCTTGGGCGGGCAGTGGGTCCATTGGTACAGGGTCACATCTGCTTGGCATGTTAGCAATCAGCTTAACCCATCACTTGGTTATATGAACCTAGCTTGCTACATAATCATGTCAAGCACAAAATGCCACCATAGAGCCAGCAGCTTAAATAAAATAAACAAATAGGCCTTGTTTAAAAAAAGGGCAGTGGTAACTACACTAAATATCATAACCTATATTTTATACTAAATGTCATTAAGAATGCATTAAACAGAAAGCGACTTGGGGACAAGAATGTAGGAATACAGTACCATATTCTGAAAATGCATATTGTTACGTAATCCACTGATTTTTCATAATGTACATAGCAATAAAGGGTGAAAAAATAAACACAGACATTAATCATAATTTTGCAATATTATGGACAATTTAAAAGCATTTTTGAAAGTGAATAGTTCCTATAAAAGTATCTCTTTACCTAAGAAATAGTTTATTCTGTCTGCTCTCCCAAGGACACGTGTTCTATGTATGGAAGGCTGCAGAACGGCAAATGATTCTCCTCACAGCCTTGTGTGAGGAAGACATAATGCCACAATAATCGTCGACATTAATTTCAGATAAAGGTAGCTAAGCAGGACAGACACAAGGACCATTCTGCTCCGACACGGGAGCCTGGAAGCTCCTATACTCCTGCGCTGAGGCTGCGTCGGAACCACACAAAGCCGGCCGCCGCCATAATTAACCGCTCTCATTAAAATGACAATACGCCGAGATTGCCGTCACTGCGTCTGGCGAGTCGCACGTGGTGCCGACAGCAACACGTTCCTAAATGACGATTCAGGAAAACCGCCGCGCACACAAAGACATGGAATAAAAAAAAATTAATTAATGTTTTTGTCCAGGTGAAGAACCGTTTTTTTTTGCGTGTACTGTTACCTTGATGCGTTAATGCCTTTTCTGCTTATTTAAATCCCATTTCGCCGAATCCCTTTTGTGTTTTCACAGTTTGTTTACAATTTTCATAAACAATATGCTAATCGAGGTGGGTGTTTTGTATTCATTTTTATTTCAGTATAGCTGGAATCTTTTTTTCCCAGACAAACAGGATTAAAAAAATAAAAGTAACCCTGCATTTATGTCAGAATGGAGGAGAACAATGTCTGTCTGTGTGTCTGCCTGTAGATTTAGCTGGCGAAACAAAGGTGGTGATATTAAGATGTTAATCAACTGGCCGATGAAAGGCATGCTGTCGTTATATCATTGTCATACAGTGTGAATTGGAAAACAATCATTAAAGGGGTTTAATGTGTTTGTTTATGAGCAGTGGGATGTGTCGCACCCATACAATACAACGTGCCTTGTGGCAGGACTGGTATGAGGAAACGTGAGCTTAAAACGGCCCTCAGACACTCCTCCAAGAGCAAAGACCTAGGGCCAGAGATAAACAGAAAGTCAGCCCAAACATCTGGGACCTTCACTACTGCTGGACAAAAATGCGAGAGCAATCTGTTCTCACTTTAACACCGCCAGAGTAGGGGTGGGGGGGGTGCATGATGAAGGCATGGTAGGGACTGGTCTTCCAGGATTTAGCCATCACTGGAAGGGCCACAGTATCCACCCCCCCCCCAGTGCAGATAGCCCCACCCGAAAAACCTGGGCAGGCCATCATGGCTCCGCCTGTGGGCAACAGACCCTCAGGTGACCTCTGACCTGGCTGATCTGTCCTAGCTTTGTTCAGGCTTCCATTCGCCCCGGTGGCCGGCAGCAAAGTAAAACTGGGCTGAAGTGCACGTCATGCTGACACTGGACCATTGTCATTGGTGGAGAGTCGGGGGAGGGCGCACCGGACCTCCCCACAGGTGTGTCATTGAATGGGACTTTCTAATCAGCCCTGACAATCTTTAACTCAGATCTCACCTAATAGCACCTCATTCATCAAATGCTTGGTCGTTTGGAATTAGCTTATCAGCAAGATCCAACAGGAAAGGACAGAAATAATGGCGATAACCTGACCGGATACTTAAACCAATGATTAGGCGCTGCTCAACTGTGGAGAAGAGGAGAGTCCTTTTACTCATTTTGTTAACTTCGGAATTCCTGATGGCAAAAGCAGTGCTTCTATTGACCATATACAGGCGTACCTCAACCATGTTCTCTCATCTCATAAAGAAAAATCGGGATATCGTCACTTATCGAAATATATAATCGACCAAATGAAAGCTAGTTTGCTCCTGCAATCAGTGCTAAAACACATATTTTTCACTGCAAGTTTATCATCCAGATATTAATAATGTGTGAACAAACATAAACATGCAGGCTACATTCTTCCTGACAACAGTGTAAGCTCCAGTGTACAGTCTAATTGTGAAGTCAGTCATGATGGGAAATATGAACTATGGACAGACATCGAAGTCAAGGGCATCAGCTTAGTTTTCTGTCTCCAAAATCCAATTTTCCACATAGATCCTTGGAAATGTAGTACAATATTTGTGGAGCAAACAGGCAAAGGATTGAGGATGCTCTTTTAAAACACTGCAGACCTACATGAAAAAGAGCTCAGAGACGTAAAGCACTTTCACACCACTGAAACTTTTTTCTGGAACCAGAACCTTTTTCTAGAACCAGGAACTTTTGTCATGCTTACACTGTAGGTACTTGGTTCCATTGTAGTTCCTCATAGGCAGGAACCATTTGTTAGTATCTACTCCAGACTAGGTACTTTTTGTTCAAATACGAACTACTGGGGAGGTGCTTGCAGTGATAGCTTGCTGATTGCACAATTAGCAACCCCGACTTCATAATTAAACCGCTGTCCAACCGATATCTGCAGATGTATTGCTGCAAAATACTGCGTAATATGTAGATATGGACTGATATTGTTAACAATTACCCAGGCTAGACTTGGGGCCCATTTCATTAAGCAGGATTTCTTGCTTAAGCAGAAAGCTTGTCGGATTTAAGGTAGTCTGGACTAAATGTAATTTAAAGAAGATAAAGGCCGTTTAAACTGGGGTAAATTAAATCCGACAAGCTATCCGCCTAAGCAAGAAATCCTGCTTTTAGAAACAAGTCCCTGGTATTGCTAAATGGCTTTCCGACTTGCTGCACTGGAACACAGTTTACTCATGTGTGATGTCAATCCCAATAACAAGTTTCGACTTCCGAAGTAAATGGAACTTGGAAGTTATGTGGATGTCCAGAAAAAGAGATGTGACAGAGCAAAAATTGAGCAGATGGAATTATTTTTGTACCCCAGTTACATTTAATGCATCAATTGATACATTTTATGCTTACATCTCCATATTTGTGCATCGGAAGATTCAATCACTAACCAAAATACTTTTATCTAATACTGCTGGTGCCAGAAGTGAGACTTGCCAGTGTTTATTAGCAGGATAACATTACACAAGTTTTTGTTATGTAGAAAAACTAATGATTGATCTACTGGCCAGATTTAATAAGAATCATGAACATGTCGCGGGTCATATAAGCAAAATATAAATAAAAGGCGGTGTCCCTTTCTGTTCGTGATCGATTCACCCAATTACTAACAAATAACTAACAAAATGACTTGTTCATCCTCCATTGTTTTGGCGTAGCATGTATTTTAGTGTGAAATTATGTGCGAAGTTTAACCTATGAACTTTTTGCTTCTTCTGTGCTCATTTAGCATAACGGTCACAGTTCCTGTTGTGTGGTGTGAAAGCAACACGAAAGTGGCCAGGAGCTACAAACATTCCTGGTCCAGACCGCCCAGGAACTTGTAAACTGGGACCAGCTTGTGGAACTTGCTATACTGGCTCAGTGGTAGAGTCCCCATAAAAAAACAGCTGCATTGTATCCCCTGGAAATGCCGCCTAGTTCATCCATGTGAGGCTCCGCCCCCTGCACTGCACTGGCCATTGTCCCACGGACTTTTCCAGAGGGGAGGGACCAAGAGGAAAACCCGTGAGGGAATGGCGGGAACCCAACCTTGCCCTGCACTAAATGTATCATTTATCTCTTTTATGCTTCTTCTAATGAACCGTTCACAAAGACTGAGGCTACATAATGCAATTGGGATTAATTACTATTAGTAGGCTGTCACTTAATTAGCAGTTAAATAAAAGCCTTAATTACAAAGTCTGAGTCAAAACCCCCTTCCTGCTTGCCATCAAGACTCACTCACACACACAAGCACCCTCGCACATCAACCACACAAAGGATTAAAAAGAATCCATTTATCAACCAATAAAGAGAAATGAAATCTGTTTAATTCTACCTTGTCAGGCCTACAGACAACACACATCCTACTGCCATTGGAGTGTAATCATAGGCAGAGACAGGCGTTTCCACAACCGCTAAAGAAAGGAAAATAATAAAATTTTCAGGCTTTATTTAAATATTTAAAATCCACAAAGTGCAGACAGGAGCATGCCTGACGATGACGATGCAGTACTCTGAATGACAAGCGAGAAGCGAATTGATTGGCAGGTGGAGACCCTAACAGAGAGAGAACTGTGGAAGTGACAGATGACTGATGGTATTATAGGTTTTCCTAAAAGACTCCAGCAATTCAATATTAACAACAGGTCAACAGTGAGGTGGAATCCTCCAGTCAGCTTTCAATATGTAGGGTCCTTAAACTACGAAAACGTTACAAATAGGTATTTAAACACTTAGGGTTGAGCATCCACACCTATCAAACTAAACTGAGCATTATGGAGAGCATATTGTTGGTGTTAACCTTTAGATTTCGTGAAGCTTACAGCCTAATGAGACAGATTAATGCACATTTTGTTGAAGTAGAAGCTGGAGTCTGGCTGAAATGGACACGTCGGAGACACAGACAGGGGACGTACTGTCTGGCATCCCCATCTGATGCCGTTTCCTTCAGCGGCCTGGGGTACACAGCTGTGGGGGTTCAGACAAACAGATGGGTGCAGTTTGACCCATTCCAACCTCGAACTCCCCTCCCTCCACATACACACATAGCTACCCCACACCCCTTTTCATTCACTTCTTTTACCCTCTACACACACACACACACACATACACACACACACACACACACACACACACACACACACTATGGTTTGCACAAAAGACAGCTGCCAATACCTGCTAACATCCAAACGAAGCCTAATTACTTCCCAGTCATCAGTTATCCAATGGTCCCCCCAGACAACAAAAGGGGGGTAACTGTGAACCAATTCATTAGGGCTAACCGGGGGATAACTTCATGGCTCTTAACAAAAACACGCTAATTTGTCACTCCCAACCACCCCCCAAAGTCAGTCTGTACTAACACAAATCATTGATGAGACCAGGCATCACTGCCTTACATAATAGAGAGAAACGGCAGTATAGCATTCATTAAGTTAATGCACTCTGCACATTCATCCTATACAGCTCCACAAAATGGACTTCATAGCTTGCAGTTCCCAGCGCTTATATTTATCTTCATCTTCATCATGCCTTTACACACCTCTGGTGATGTACTCTACTGCCCAATTCAAGTGGACCTCAATTCAGTTAATCCCCTTCCCCAATATCTGAGTTTTAGGCTTATTATGTGCAATATGCATCTAATTATATGTTTTGAAATAATTTTAGTTTGGTTAAATATTGGCCATGTCTTTAAGGTGCTTTTGCTTGTGGAGGGAATTTGTCACATTGACAATTGGTTCCGAATCATTACTCCATGGTTCCCTTGTTATCATCTGGATGCATTTATTTTATTTGCTTGTTCTTAAATATTCAGCGATGTTACTTGAAAGTCAAGAGGATATCTGTGAGCCTCCACATGCAAAGGAGTGGAAAATGATGAGGGGAAGGGCAGACTTGTGCAGTATGGCTAAGCCCATCTGTGTCCCACACAATGAGGCTGGGACTGGGGCCCCTGTGAAGGCTCAAACCCGGCCCTCTGTCTCCCTCTGAGGAGCACGGCCATTGCACTGTAGATACAAGCTCATTGCTATGCTAATCCTGCTTTCATCTCTAGCCTTGGTCCACACCTCGCACGGCGCGCAGCCCACGGGAATTAGGGGCCTCGCAAACAGGAAGTCATCTGGACCATGAGAGGGAGACGGCCGCCTCTTTGGTGGAAGGTAGCAGCTGTATTCAGAGCAGAACTGGGTTTGGGCATTGACATGGGGCAGACGTATCCAGGGCAGCTGGGCCAGGGTGCTGCTGGTGGGGGCGGGAGGGGGGGGGGCTGTCACAGGCACGAGCAAAGCATATTCAATGTGTGCGGTAGACGATCGACAGCAACAACGTGATACAGATCGGGCTGCACGTTTACAGAGAGGTCGGGGCCATCGCTTACATAGAGCCGCATCACACCTCTCTCAGGCCGAGTCAGAAGTCGGCTTTCTCTTCTGAAGACATCAGGCGTCATATCTGTGTGAGCCAAGTGACATCTAATGCGATGCCAATGAACTTAGGAAGGTGGCTTTCTTCCAGTATCTGTGGACAGAGTCTCCTAAATGACCGGTAGACCAAAGGCCCTACTTTTGCTACGATTCCGGTTCTTTGCGTATGGAATGACCAGTGATGTTTCTTTTTGCTCTGAAATGATGTGCAGCAGGAGTCCGAGGTCCTGCCCCTGGTGAACCCGGAACACTTAAATACTCAAGTGGAATAAAAAGCTGCCTGTACCTTGGTCAGATGAGAGCAGGATTGGGAGCCACCAGCACACAGTGTTTACTCACACTTTTACAAGGTCTGCAGAGTCGGGATCATGTTCACCGACAAGCTCCACTGGTACGTGGCTCTGCATCCACGGGGAAGGACTTGGGAAAGTGGTCGCGATGAACGAGTGACAACAGTAGAGGGGTGTAGAGGGGAAGAAAGAGTGTGAGAGTGGCGGGGGGGGGGGGGGGGGGGGGAGCCGGCAAAGAGGGCCGGGCCCAGGTGGGGCGCAAATGAGGGTCCAAAAAAAACTAAACGCCTTTTTCCCATTTGAAGGGCG
>JAABNY020000039.1:16774971-16786147 GCA_015164015.2 Brevimyrus niger
GGGGGCTGTGATTTGGTGCTGATAGATGCCTTTAAGACCTTGTCATTACTGATGCAGGGCCACTGGGCTGTGACCCGTCAAGTGGCAGGGAGGGGGGTGGGGGGTCTTTTCACCTCAGAGACTCTGCAAGAGATCAAACCCTCAGCACTTATCTGACTTTAATTTGATGACAGAATCCTTGCATCTAAACACATGTAAATAACCACTTAAACATTTCTTTAAACTACAGTTTCGTACCTATGAAGGTAAAATCATTACTTTAAACCAAGGGTATGATGTGTAAGTCAGCTGTAAGTTACATCCATCCATCAGGCCACCACATAACATGTACTATTAATATACAGTTCTAATGTAATACCACTGAGATTAGTGACAGCAAATCATTATCAGTATTTTCCTAAAGCAAACTGCAAAACAATTTGAATTAAACATATTATATTTCATCACAAACGGAAGATAATGACTATTACATATCAATGATACAAATGTAGTAGATATCAACTTCAAATCCAGCAAGATTATACATCTATAGACTTGTGTCCTATATTCTCCAGACCTCAAGGATCTACAGTATGCCAGGACAACCATAACATAAGACTTTACGTGTAGAATTCTGATATAGTGGGGAACTCATTGAACATCTACCTTAGTTTTTCTGTAAAATACATTTATTTATATGACTCAAGATCAATTAACATATTACAGACTAGTCACATTGCAACATTTCTTCCTATACCAATTGAGAGTCAATCGGAACTAAATTTTGCTCCAAACTTTTGTAATGAATGGATGAAAGAGACAATTGGAATGAAAAATGATCATAAAAACCGGTTGAAATACATTCTCAGAAATGCAGGCTGTACCATCGGGGCTCATGTTCACCAGCTGAACTTCACTGAACTTTTGCTCAGTGTTACAGAGAAAGGGAGACTTACGGGTCTTCGGTCGTGGTATTTTCATTGGTCTTATGGTCTTTGTAGTTTACTGTTAATGGGGACATTTCAGTGGCAAAGTGTCCCAGCCAGACTCCTGCCTGCGGCGGCGGATAATAACAATGAGCAAGAGAAGTGGGTATACAGGAGGCCCAGCTGCCCTTCATCACCTTCACCCCAACCCTGACTGCCATGAAATTGGAAATTACCAGGGTCTTTTTTGACGACAAGTCGGTGACTGTGTGGCCTTGGCTCTTCCCAGGCTCATGTTCTACCGGACATTGAGAGAGGAACAGGAAAAGGCTGATCGACAACTTTGTCTTGAGGCTCGAGGGGTAACACGGCCATCTTGCCTTGACCTATAACCTTTCTGGATCCTTGTGGTGTAATGATTGGGCCTTAGCTTCTCTTTGATAGGAAACACTATGGCTGAATCTGTTAGGCTCTCCTCTGAAGTATCCTCTTCATTGTGCATGACTCCTTACATCAAATGATAGATGTAGATTTATGGAAGGACAGGCCGCGAGCAGAGGTCCAGAAAGATCTTGCATCAATAGATGGTCCAACACTGAATACAAACATTCAAAGTGGCCACAAGCAAAAGCATTGAACATCTATAGACAGGATACCTTATAGGGCAAAAACGTCAAGCTCACCAGAGGCTGCTGATAACTGAAGAACGTGACATGAAGCTACGTGAGACCCGTCACTGGTTACCCATCATCACTCGTCATTAAAAAGGTTGGTTTAAGACATTTATGGCTTTCACGCTATAGGAAGAGTATTTATGGCATACAAAAGACTCTACAAGTGTTCTAAAATTTCAGCTCCGCAGATGTCCTTAGCAGGGTTTCACATTGTTTTCACATAAGTCCAAAGATTCAGTTATATATACTTCAGGTTTTATCCCTCCACCAGTACTGACTCGCCTCTGACCAATAATGAGATTTAATCTGGTTGCCAGGTGGGGAAATTCTATGAGGCGAACTGATGGTCACTCTGGAATGAGTTGAGTCTCACAGTCTGTCTGTCAGTCTGGCTATTCACCCATCCATCCATCCATCCATCCATCCATCCATCCATCCATCACCACTGATCCTCACAGCATCATGCAATATTAAAGGTAATAATGTAAACGATGACTGTGAGTTCATGAACACACATAGGCAAAGCATGTCATTTCTCATGTTACTCTCGGAGCTCCGGCATGTCATATGCAGTAACTCCGCTCCGCGGCAGTATGCGGTCTGGTCGACGGCTCCCTCACAGTAGCTTTAGGTTCACAGATGGTGGTCTGATCCCACACTGACCTGGCTTGTTTTATACATTTAAGTGATTCTCAGCTGAACAAGTGCTCCATTGTCAACACAAAAAATACATCTCCACTTTCTGGAACTTGCCATTTCCATGGCTGGCCCCAGGATATAAGTGGCAGGGCTGATCTTTTAGAGTTAACTATTCAAGAGATTAAATTGCTCCAAACTGAAAGAACTGAAGTGTTTCTTTTGCACATTTAAACCGTTATTTCTATATCATTAGTCTTCTAGAGAATTAACATCAAATTATCAGCCTTCAGTACATTTATTGAAAAACACACTTTTCCCCAGTCATTTGTAGTCTCAAAACTTAATCTAATTACATCATGACTAATGAGCCATTTCACAAATTCATAAACACATGTGTGAGGTTGCATAATTAAGTGCCAGGAAAAGATTTCATGATGATAATAAATAGAGGCAGTAAAAGCATCATCATCATAGCATGAGCTAAGTGGAGGTCTAAGCAGCTACCAAGTGGCTGAGCTAAGTGAGAAGCTAATTCTCTCGCTCTATTCTGCTTAATTACTGGTGTTGAATAATCGGCATTAATGTAGGTTCGCTATTTAATTCCATTCTCAAAACTTTTCTAGATTTTGTTTGTGGCTAGGTGTTTGTCGTCTAGAAGCATAAATTATTTTACCATCAGGAAAAAAGGGACAGATATGGGTTTTAGGTAATGAAGATGACTGAACTAGGAATGTGTGCTACTGTCAGCCCTTTGGGCAGAAGCATCCACTCCTAAGCAGCTGCTCACCAAATTGATGTTAGCATGAAGTAGACAGGCAGGATGGGGGCCTCACCTGAATGCCCGGGGGGCATTAGAGGCGCATAAGGATAAGTATATTAACATAAATGCACATCACAGGAGCTGAAGGTGAGGACTTCACTGGTCCGTCGATACTCATTCACCACGTACTACGTAAATTTCTACAAGCATGTTGTGTTCCCGTTAGCACAGTACTTGTAAAGCCCTCTTCCCCACCCCCCACCCTCAAGGGCCACTGCATCACCCGTCACTCCCGCGTGAGTGATGAGACTCTGAGTCGCTGACACACTCCATCAGGCTGCCGCTTAGCCCAGAATGACCAATCACTGCACTTAAGGGGTCAGGGAGAGAAGAAGAGTGAGCTTCTCACTTTTCGACCAGGTTGGCTAGCCCCCTCCCCCGAGGCGCTCGCACCAACGGCGGCGACCAGGTAGCGCTTCTGGCCCGATCCAGGCCGTCGGAGCTCAGTGGAGCGGCCAGCCCCGTGGGCTTGTCCAAAGAAGGAAGAGGAAGCTCTTGAGAGGAAGAGGAGCGTGCTGAACCGTGGTGACACCCCCCGACGGCCCCTGCTCCCCTTTCACACTACGCTTTGTCCTCCTGAGTGGGACACTCTCTAAATTATTTGTTTACAGGCTAATATGTTTCCTTCAGAGATCAATTGGGCCTCAATGAGCCCCAAGGCAGTGAGTCTCAGCCCTTGGGAGGGAGGAAGACGAGGGAAGGAGAAAGATGGGCCCAAGAAACGGCATAGCTAATAACGCGGTACTGCAGCACAGTGACAGCTAATAACGCATTAATGCAGTACAGCATGTTAACAGCACTCAACATATATGAAGAGTGAGATGCCATCAGGAAATAATCAGGAGTTACAAAAACATGATTTCTCTTTCAGAATATTTTAAGTACATGATATCTCTGCATTCTCATCAAAGTACAATTATAATGGTTTAAAATTAAATCTTTTGTCTGGGCTGTGGCATTAGGCACTGCATTACATAGAGGCAATCCAGAATAGTGTTTGCACTCAAATGGAAGATTAACCCACTCAACTTTCATTGTTCTGCTCTCTGAATTCGTTATATATTGTTGAGTTTCTTTTCTTCATCCATCGATTTCCTGACATTTTTACAGTCTTGAGGGGCAAATATTGAGGGCCACAAATCTGAAGGTCAATGTACAGAGACATGTTGTCCCTTCAAATGGAAAAAAAAACTAATTTAGTTCAAAAATCAATCAAATACTTTGTGAATAGAATTTTTTAAAAAGGGATTGGTAGATGAGTCTTCAGTTCAAGAGAAAGCCTTGTTTTCTCCTTTGCTGGAATTTACTGTGTGAGGGCCAACACAGGAATAATTTGAAGGTGACGAAAGTTAAGTGCAACGGCATACAATGCATTAAAGTGAAAAAGAAAAGAAGCCGAGAGACTGAAGTAGAAGGGGACATGGGCATTTTTAGGAGATGGGGAAGATTCCATACTGGCAAGAGAGCGAATAGAAATGTAAAAATAATCTAGCAGATTTGCGGGCCAATAAAGTTACCCAGATTTATATAGCTGTGTAAATTAAACACGTATGCTTGAGGAAGTCACCAGCACCTGCACACACACAGACGTACAAAGGCATCCGCTAACTCACCTCGACAGGGATATTGAGAGGAACCCTGATAACAAACTTTTTATTGCACTTTCTTATCTGCTTCTGAGAGTTTAATTCCAAACATTCAACTGACCATACAAACCATTCATCATTAATTTAATACACAATGAAGGAACTTCAGATTTGTGTGTTTCGGGTTCTGTTAGGATTAGTGGGATGGTAGCAAGCAAGTTCCCAGTCGTGTGGTCAGGCAGCTCAGCCTTGTGCCTCCTGAGCGGGACTCCAGGTGTAATATGGAGAAGGATAAGTGGTTCGAACATGGATGGCTGCTGTTAACATGGCCCTCACAATTTTAATTTTATTGAATAACCCATTTGAAGACATTTTATTCTGAATAAAAGTAACTATTATTTCCTATGAATATTGCATTCTTCTATCTTAAAGCCCACAGCTTCTAGTATGTTTGATCTGCCAATGTCATGAGTTTTAATACTTACATGGGGTTCAGCCTTGCAGAGCTGCCCTAGCCAGATGAAGAGACTATTTGCAAATATAGTGAGTGCCCTCCGGTGGACAAAGCGGAGCACTGCATGGCACTGAATCTTGCATCATGTGACATTTTGCTGCCAATGTTAGGTCTCAAAATCAGCTTCAGTCCTTTTCAAATACTTAAGGAAGAAATATTTATAACATCTGTAAAAATGGGCATAACCAAAGATACTCAGCACGCTTCAGTTCAATATAACATGAGCTATATAACACTACATGACTGCAAATAAGTGTATACAGGCTTACATCAGGTCATAAGGTTAAGTAGAGACAGATGCAACATCTAAATAAAGTTATTACAACTATAACAATAACCAAGTTTTATGATTATTAAAGAGATTTGTGCTTATTAAACCTATGATGAAAGCCATGATTTATTCTTATTAAAATAAGCCTTAATAGGACTCAGTAGTTATATACTATATTATCCATCCATCCATCCATCGTCTCCCGCTTATCTGCTATGATATTATTTTATTCATATTTATTATTTTATTTGACAGTTGGGCCTGTACCAGAATAATAACTGAAGATGAAATATAATCTTTTTTGGCCTCTTAATTGATACCAGAATTTACCTGCTCATACACACACACATGCAGGCATGTGTGCAATCACACACACTCATATGCGCGCACACACACACACACACACACACACACACACACACACACACACACACACACACACACACACACACACAGTTGTGTAATCATACCTCTTTGGGGACCGCTCATTCATTTCTATGGGAACAATGCAAATGCTAACTATGACAACCTTAACCCCCACCCTAACCATAACCACAAGTGACAAAACAAAATCCAAGAGTTTTTGCATTTTTAGTTTTTAGTCACAGATTTTAATACAATAGTTTTCCCTTATGGGGACCTGGGGGAACTGGTCCCCATAAGGTAAAAAAATGGTATTCATCATGTTGTGGGGATATTTGGTCCCGAATAGGTAAGGTATACCTGGAACACACTCACACACACACACACACACATATACAGAAATCAAACCACAGACCAAACTCTCCTGATATCAGGGAAGGCTGAGGTTCGCTGTACATGACAGACATGTCATACTGCACTCAGCTACACTCACAATTACATGCCCAGTGCAAAAATACAGCAACTCATACTTTTCATATCTTCCTGAATGGATAAATTCCTGTTTTTATTGTCTCATGCCCTTTCTTTGAGATTCCGTCCCCCTTAAAGGCCATCACCTTCCCTAGACTGGAGAGGACCTGGAACAGTGACTTCCCTATTGATTTTCACACAACTGACAAAGAGAGGAGCAAAAATGAATAGAGCTGAAGTGCAGAAGGCAGACAGGTTAATGGTGTACTCCTCGCTTTTTCTTTCTCTTTTTTTTGTAGAAGAGGGCATTTCACAAGTAACAGAACTCGTCCTCAAACAATCGGGTATCTACAGCAGCATGTTTCCATACAGCGTCAGGGGAGGGTGGGAAGTGAGAGAGACAGGTAGATAGAAAGTGAGGGACAGAGAAAGAGACAAACTGAGCCAAAAAGAGCACTCATGAGGATAAAGGAATCAAATGGCTTCTATTGACAGATGGCCTATCCCTGCTATTGCCTGCTAAGAGTAAGGACTGTGGCTGGGCATGATTCCGATGGAGAAACTCTGTTAGGTCTGGGCCTAGACAGTAACAAGACACAGTTATGATATGATGAGTTACCCAACCATCTTCCATGACTGCTTCTCCAGTATAGACTCACAGTGAACCTGGACCCTGTTACAAAGCACATAGGAGGAAGGCCCCATCAATGACAGTTGTCCCAGTCACCTGACTGATATCATGTGGGCTCCCTAATTATTTTGAGTAGAACCTAGTTTCCTAAAAGAAAAAGGCATCTCGGGTCTTTTTAGGGTAAGTTTTTGAAATCCTGTAAACATGAAAAGCAAAGCATTCTTCAAACACACAAGGAGAGTTGCAAAGCATGCAATATGAGCGATTTGTTGGTGCACGTAAAAACCAGCAAAGGCTAAATAGATATATAGGGACACAAAACGACATCACACATAATTATTAATTATGTAATTACATAAAAATATTTAGATGGGGCACTTTTGAATTCATTCAGTTCAGTTTTGGGGCAACGCTACGGTTATGAATTTGTCAGTAGGTCTAGACATTTGCTAAATAGGATATAAAATATAATATGAAGAAATTCAATAAAGATGTCCAAGCATTCTCAATGAAACACGTATTTCATACCGTTGAGCCGATCTTAGATCTCAAAAAATAGATTTAAAGTAGCTCTGTGACACCTAGTGGCCATGTTTCATATCACAGTCGACATTTTATATAACAAGCTACAGAGACTTACTGCTAGTTTCTGGGAGTAAGCTGGTGCTATTGCGGTCGTTTCATACTACTTTTTAATTACTGCACCGATTTTCCTTTAATCGGGTGGGCGATCCATGAATTTTGGTAGAATTTTGACGTTACTGAAAGGATAACACCCAGTACTTACCCGGATAAGGCTGGTAACGCAGTGAGTTTGTACTCAGGTGTGTGATCGTTTAAAACGGTTTACTTAAAACAAAATCCCAGGCAAAACATTAATGCGGTGTTTGCGAATTTGGATTATATTCATACTTGTTTGTTGAACTTAAATACCGGAAATTTCATCTGCCTTCTACAAGAGATCACAACGGCGAATACATTATTTTTTTTTAAATAACTCACAAAACAAATGTGATTAAATATAATTTATAAATATAATTTATTTAGAATTGAAACAATATATAATCGAACATTAAAGTTAACTAAGCTATACAGCGGAAATCATTCATTAAATTTGTGAGATTTACTTACAAATTAAGTTCTCTATGCATAGGCCCCTGCATGCATGCATCTTAAGATCCTACTAAAACGGAACTGACATGCCACTGTCAAGGGAGATGAAGCTGCAAGGTTTAAGTTAAAACGTATGGTACAGTGGTATCTCTGTTCTCAAATTTACTAGAACTCGAATTTCTTGAAAGCCAGTTTGACTAGAACTCGAACTGAATATCGTAAGTCGAACCGTGAACGCTGACCTAATATAAATTGAACGTGCCAGGAAATGAGTCATACTGCAATGCAATTTTTACTTGAATGCCTTCTTCTCAGACTGGACAATTAACCAAATAAAGCAGCGCAACATTACAATAGCTAACAATAAATAAACCACTAACCTATGTGTGCTATTAGAGCATTTATGTCATTTATTTAAACTTTATTTTACCAGGTAAATTGGCTGAAAACCAGCTGTCAGTGCTTTACATAATATTCGGGAGAAATAGATTATACTTCGGAACTGCCTGAGATACAAACGTCATGCGTGAAACTAAATTCTTCAGCCAATAAGGGCAAAGGTGTATCGTCACGGAGGCGGTTCCAGTTTGTGCAGTCGGGTGAGAGGTCGCAATGCATCTAACCATAATGCATTGCGTCAGGATCAGAATGCGTTGCTTTAAGCCAGGGCTGTAAGCAAGTCGAACACACCCAAGAATCAGACTGGGGAAACAAACTGAAACACTGACTTAATACAGAGGACTAATGACAACAACCAGAAACAGCTGATCACATGGGGATCCCACACAAGGTTAACGAGGGGGCGTGGCACACGGAAGAAGCAGATGATCTGGGCAGGACAGGGGTAATGTTAGGATAAGATCTTTATCGTTTTGGAAGCCATTAAGAAAAAAATGCTTTTCTTGTTTTATCTTGTTCATTTTGTGTTTGAATGCTAAAAAACATATTTAGGTGTAATTTTGGGGGGGCTGGAACCAATTAATTGGTTTTCCATTATTTCTTATGTGGAAAATTCGATCCAAACTCAAACTTTTTAGGATTCGATCCGGAGTCTGGAACGGATTAAGTTCGAGAACCAAGGTACCACTGTACTTAATTTCTTTATGTAAGCCTGTTACCTACCGTCGTGTAAGCTTTAATTATTCAGGGAAACTTTAATAGATGGGCTTATGTAAATGTGTATATAGCATAGTATTTCTGCTTTGCTTTACTATATGATCAAATAGATTGAGAAAATATGTAGACTACCGCAAAAATTGAAATACAAGTATTAATGGAAAAAATATAATTTAAAATATCAACAATGTCTAACATATATGTGAATCATGCCCCTATGCGGTTTTCGATCAGGGGGAAGTTAGGTTCCAGAGAAAACCTATTTAATCAAACATTCGATTCAAATTAAGACTCGATTATATATATTTTTTTGGGGGGGGTGGCAGTACATACTGCTGCACTCTGTTTAGTTACTTTTATTGAAACGTCATGTTAAAATCTTAAAAAATAAACATTGGTCATCTGAATATTGTGAATGTATATGCATCGCTTTAAGACTAAAAATGAAAAACAATCATGTACGCAAGCTCTTAAAAAACATTCAGTTTCCAAGAGCCTGATAAAATCACGAGTACCTTATGAAATTTGCAAACATATAAAGGCACACTCGATAAATAAATAAATAAATAAATTAATTGCAAAATATTTATTTTTATAAGAAAACATTAATGGTCCCAGAGCCCAGAGCACTATATTTTCTATACATCTTATAGAATCTTACAGAGAAGGGCCGAATCAAGTGTAACAAACATCTGATTTCGCAGTGCCTGTACTGTTTTTTTTTTTTCTTGCCATCACACGTTTGCGTGCGTGTTTGCGTTCTGATAGACTTGCTCCATTGGACAGTACTGCAGCCTTCTTTATAGGAATGGATTTCTTTGCAGAAACTCTTCATGCTCTTCACTGTCTGGTCTTGAGATGAACGATCAACTTTGACGTGTTGAAATGTTTATGAATATATTATCATTGTACATTTTTCTAACGAAGCTAAACTAATTCTACCCAGCATTTTTTTTTTCAGTTTAGTAGGCAGGGCATATGGGTCACCATTTTAAAGGGAATTATCGGCGGTAAATATTGGCTCATTTTTAATTTCCTGCAGATGGCCGATTGTTGCTGTATCTGCCAACACCGATAGCTGGCCACAATAAGGTAAATTATGGGAGGGATAGGGTTCAAAGCCCCACCCCCAATAGTCAAAACCAGTCAATACAACCCCCAGGACCCCCTTAAATGCAAGGATGGAGACCTCGGGCCCCCAGTGCTTAACCCAAAGCCCTTCGTCAGCCGATGCAATCAGTCCATCTATAGTGAGAGAGATTTCCCACATTTGTCACTATTCTCTCTGGTGTAGGAAGCATGTACTGGGGTTTCATTTCCCAGAGGGACCAGTTGTCTATTTGGCCAATCCATAGCATGTTTGGGGAACTCCCGAGCACCAGAGTGGGAATCCAGTTGAAGTTCCAAACTCACAAGCCTGTCTCTGGTGAAATGTCTAGAAGGTACGACAATATGAAAAAGACGACTATGCACAAGTTTACACAGTACTCCCGTAGTATTCTCAGGGCACGTCCCCACCATCATACTCAAAACTATGTCCTCAGGAAGCACCTCCACAATACACTAATTGTTCACAAAATATTGTTTTTATTTTTTAAAAGAATCGTTTAAGTAATTAAAATGGTCTGTCTTGTGCAATACCCCCCTGCAATTTTTATTACCAGGGGACCCTCATTTTTTGAGTGCAGTGGCCCTTGGCTTTGTGTTGATGATAGAATTTGGCTCTCAGGGAAAAACAGTTGGGGGCCCCATCTCTATTATAATAACAAAAACAGCCACCACAATGTACCTTTACAGGTCTTAATGTCTAACTTTGTCTTGTGGACAAAAAATAACTGATGCTTAAACAAATTTAAGTCTAGAAAAGCAAGAAGCCTGTCTTAGTATTCAAATGCAAAAAAAAACCACATCTGTAGTTACTACACGGTCAAGAAGTATATTCCTCCTAGCCAATGACTTAAGAAAAAAAGGACATTATCAAGGGGTAAGTTTGAATAATGGGCTCACCACCCATAGGAGGGGCCATAGGGGTCGGGTGCGAAGTGAGCTGGGCAGTGGCCGAGGGCGGGGACC
>JAABNY020000039.1:16786247-16812315 GCA_015164015.2 Brevimyrus niger
GGGAGAGGGAAGTCTGGGTTTCCCTCCTGAGACTACTGCCCCCGCGACCCGATCACGGATAAGCGGGAGAAAATGGAAAAAAAAAAAGTTTGAATAATTTCTATAACTTTGAAAACATCCGTCACTCAATGTTAATTTTATCACCAAAAATGTTGACGTATTCATCGACCACCTTTTATTTCATGACTATATCACAACGTAATTGTAAGTTATGGTGAAATCTCTGTTCGTTATACCCTGACGATTAAAGACCAGATGACATTGCTGTCGCTGTTGTGGCAGACAGCCTAGGTCACAGTAGCCATCTTAAATCATTGGTTTTTGTCCTTTTTAACTAATCATTTACAGACACGTAAATGTGCAAGTGCACATACTAATTCTCACCATCTCATTGGATTATTTGTTTTTCCCGCTTGGTGCATGTCTGCATAAATGCCAGCTTCCAGGATAACTAATGCCAAGTTCACACTACATTATTTTAGCCCCGATTTTCTGCACATGGACAGTTTTTTTAAATTGCCGACAAACCCCCCAAATTAGAGGTAAACACAACCCTTGTGTGTGAATTGATTGAAAATGCGACCAGACGGAGTCGTCAATGCATAGCAGGCTAAATATTTGGACCTGTCAGCGTTGCCAAGTCCTGTGGGCGTGAAAAGTGACGTGACTGGCAACGAGTGTGGTGACAAGTGTGAGATACAGAGTGAGGCCAAACTTAAGAGACGAATTCAAAAAGGTGTAAGAAGTTCAATTTGTTTAGGAATTGCACGTAGTGTTCAGTGATACACACACGTGTGCAAGGGTCATCTTGGAGAGAAGTGCCTTCCTGAAACTAAATCGAGATAAGTAATCTGTATCTAGTAAACAGAAGGAAAGACATACAAGATTAATGCTTAGTCCTCAACACCACGCTAATGTCCCTTTTTTTGCAATTTCAGTGATTTTATTGCATTATGTACTCTCTATTTTTAAAGATTGGTTATTGTAAATTGTAAAAGACAGGTTTTGCACACAATTAAATTGGTGGTTGATGTTTTAATGCCCAATTAACAAAAATGATTACAGTATAAAATAGGCATGAAGTTGAATTTGATGGGTGTTTTAATGCCCTAGTAACAAAAATGAACCGTGAAAAGTATGTTGATGTACAGAAACAATAAATATATCTGAAGTAAATATGATTGCATTGCACTTTTTCTAAGAAACTTTAGGCATTTTAATATATGAAAGGAGTACGATGAGTCAGTAACACATTCACAGCCAAGATAAGCACGCCCTGTGATGCTTGGTTACGTATGAGGTTTGCTTACTTCTCAAGGGAATTTTTACAGGCAGGAGAAATATCTTTAAGCAAAATCCATTTCAGTATCATGAACCTGTCTGACAAAATAATAAAATGTAACTTTAATCGAACTACAATTTCTAGTGATGACTAAATTAATTTTTTTTGTTGCCAAAATTAACTAAGCAAAGCAAAACAGAAATTCTTAAGTATGTAAAAATCATATTAATCAAATAGTTTAAGCAAGAAAAGTTCATGCCTTGTATCACATTAATGTGGTTGGGCCTTTGTGTCGATGATTGGAAAGTCCAGGGACTGGCAAAGTACCTGCATCACCATTGGGCCTCTGAAAAGGGCCCCTAACCCCATTGGCTGCTCTACTGATGCTGTAAAACTGACAGACCCTGTGCTCTGGTCCCAGACTTCACTCCACATCTATAGGAGTGTCTCACAGGAGGGCATGATGGGATATGTGACAACTAAACAATTTCTATGTACTCGTACAAACGGTGAGTAAAGAATCAGTTGAGGCAATACAAGTTACGGATGAACACATCACTCACTTATTTAACACATGCTTCGAAGAGTAATTCTGATGAATAAAAAAATGACTTAGCAGTTTATATATAAATCCTTAAAATCCTTTAAATATCCATTCAGGAAGTGAATATATCTTGTTCTAATTAATTAGTACTGAAACATAAGCTAATATTATAATAGCTGATTAGATAGGGTGTTGGAGCTCAATATTTGTTCTGAAACTCATGCCTGTAAATTTTGGAAAATGGGATTTTGTAAGAAAGATCATTCCGTCCGTTTAAAAACTAATCTAAGCAGTATTTACAATAAAAGTGGCCAGAGATCAAGTATAGCCCTTTGGAAATAGCTTGAAATTCAAGGTCTGGTGTTTCTCTGCCATGAATCAGAGCCACCAAATGTCCTTGCACTGTCAGCATCTGAAAGGGGACAAAAGTTTGCTACTAAATGTAATATCTGATACCTCAGTATGGTACTGAGATCTTGAAGAGGTCAGGCCCTGGCTGTCCAAGTGGACACACACACACCAGACGGCCCAAAAAGACCAGAGACACAAAAATTAACTGACATTTTCATATATGTCCACTTGGTTCATTTATTTTTATCCTTATGACCTCAAAAACAAATAGCCAAAAATACATTATAGATAACCAATACACTGAGTATGTATTTCTTCAGTTTCATCTAGAGAAAATACAGCCTGGTCATTCACACAAGACTTGAGCCGCTCCCGGTTTCCAAGATGCTGAAGAACACAGTGATCCACCAACCGATCTGACCCGGTAAGTGAGGGCTGAGCACTGAAACAGGATCCTTATTTTGTTTTTAAATGTAGCAAAATTTCCTGTTTCTTTGCAATTTCAGATACAGCCTGTGCTTGTTCAACCTCCCCCCTTTTCCATAAGTGTATGGACACTCCCAAGTGTGTGGGTCTCGGCACATGACCTCGGGAGTGGGTGTGACCACAGCCGGCGGTGCCCGAGGACCTGGTCACATGATGCTTGAGGACCTGGTCACATGACCTCGGGAGTGGGTGTGACCACAGCCGGCGGTGCCCAAGGACCTGGTCACATGACCTCGGGAGTGGGTGTGACCACAGCCGGCGGTGCCCGAGGACCTGGTGCTGACATGTAGGTCAGCTTTAGCCAGGCGCCCAGGTCCACAGCCAATAGCAGAACAGAAGCTCAGCATCTGACACCGAAATTGTGTGTGTTTGTGTGCCCAACCTGTCTACTGGTCATGTTTTTTTTTTTTTTGCCTTTCCTCATCAGAAAAGGAGATGGGTTTCTTTGTAAAGCACAACCATATAAACAATTACATTTTTTTCATATTTACATTCACTCAAGTAACATCAAAAGCAGCCACCGTCATTGTCATTCTCTGGGAACAGAATGCTTTCTAAAATAGCGTGCAGTGTCCGGTGGGGTGGGGTGGGAGCTTTAACGGTTGGCACTGGAAGGTATGAGTTTTCATCAATTGGAAAAGAAAAAAAGAAGAGAAAAGCCAAAACTCCAAGGTATGACCCATAGACCAACTGCCATGTTTCTTAGCACAACCATTTTAATAAATCTTTTTTTCTTGGGGCATCAAAAGAACAAACCTAAATATAAACATTAAAAAAATCCAGTAAACTAAATCTTGAACTAATAAAACTTAAAAAAAAATGAAAAAAATTAAAAGTGCATTTGGGATAACCATCGAGGGGATGAAAAAGCAAGCGAACGGGAGAGGCTGTAGCCGTTGAGGTGCTGGCTTGATGCAGAGGGGCCCCGGGCCCCGTGAGTCCCGCTCTTACCACTCCTTCTTCTTTTCGTCCATCGACACGCCACCAGGCCCCAGCGCCACCACCAAGAGGAGGCCCCCGATCACCGACATGGTCTGAAAGAAGTCGTACTTGAGGAAGTCGTGCATGGGCTTGTAGGCCGGCACCGTCCAGAAGGCGTTGAAGTAGACGTTGATGGCGAAGAGCCACACCACCAGCGTGAGGGCGGCCAGCTTTGTCTTGAAGCCCACGGCCACGAGGATGATCAAAGCCGTGCCGACCATGTTCTGTAGGATCTAGAGGTGGAAGAAGTAGAGCGAATGGGTCAGAGGAGGATGTGAATCATCGCCATCTACCATCCCGCACCAAGCATCTTCTTACGGTATTTTCAGAGTGGGTACAAACTTGACCTGAGCTGACAATGTCGTCACCCTTTTCCCACAGTAATCCTACAGTACATTTGACAAAATTGGTAACATGCTAACAAATGCTGTAGAAGAGCAGCGGAAAAGTGGAGTTTGCGGCACCTGGTAAGCTGCGCTCAAATGGCCAAAGCTGGCTATTCCCTACAGACATTGACGTCAACACTGTACAAGATTCTTAGCCGCCAGCGCAGACGAACTCCAGCGCCCCTGCAGTCGGACGTCAACGTTTTACGCGTCTGTGACGAACTCACTGAGAAGAAGCTGGTGTCGAAGTGCAGGAGGGTCATGAACATGAGGACCAGCAGAACACGGCCCCCCAGCTGCATGTACTGCTTAGGAGAGCTCTCCCCCATGGAGGGCACCCCAGCAAACATGCTCTTCCCCTCCGAGCGAGACTCTGCCAACAGCAGCAGCAGCCCTCCGCCCAGGGCCAAGTTCCTGGGAAAAAAAGGAAGAAGACCTGTCAGAGCAGATCACCCCAGTGGAAGTCAGCTTTACAGCATTTTACATTTTAATCACCCGCATCGTCTTGTCATTTTATACCAACTACTCTGGACTCACCTCATTAAGAACTTGAGATCCCACAAAATGCTGTAGGCGATAGTCTGGGGGAGAGAGGAATTAAAAAAATAAATAAATAAGATGAACTCATATTAAAGATACTTCAAATGTACATTTCCGAGGAGCAATTAAGGCTCGTTCATACTTTCGCGCAGAACTTATGCCACAGAGATGCAGCTTGACATGCACTGTCCCAGAGCGCTAATGAGAAATCACAGCGACGCAAACCACAGTGACACTGACTGGTGCGCTTGGTAGCATCACACTTCCTCCTATGCAAATGTTTTGTTGTACTTCATTTCCAGCTGGGGGGGATTTTAGAGGGGGGGGACAAGTTGTGTTTAGATGGTCTCGTGCCTGCCGTTTTTGCCACAGTTGGAATCGTTCATGGTGTTAAAAAAAAAAAAAAAAAATAGACTGTAGCCGTTCACGCCAAGACTGCATGATATTGAAAAATTTCAGATATCAATGTGATTTTTTTGCAATAAATGTAATATTTATAAACCAAAAAGGGACTTAAAATAGGTTTCTCACAAACCCATCAATGTGTGATTCAAACAGCAAGGGTGAAAATAATTATGATTAGCTGAGAGAGTGCATGTTGAGCTCATGCAGAAAGCTTTGAACTCTGAAATGATTTTTATACGTATGCTAGATAAACGTTTAAAATGTAACGTTAGGAACAATCATTAAAACTGCAAAGTTTGCCAAGTTTTGTTTCTTATAAGATTAAAAATGTTTTAGCAAAAACTTAAACCGACTGCAGTCAGCCAACGAGCATTATGGTAGTCTAGGTGCAGAGCGACACAGACATTCCCATGCACGAGTATAAATGATCGCAACGCTACTGCATAAGCTCTGCGTGGGCTTGAGGCAGAAGTGTAAATCACCGTTAAAAACTCACCTGTAGAGCTATAATCCCGAACAAACCAAAGCAGGCATACTGTACAAAATTTCTACTGAGGATAAGGACACAGCCACCTGTCAGAGAAGTACAGAGAATTTAGTTCATGAGGCGCCAAACAAAGCTTATTGCGAAACACTTCGACGCCCCACGGCACTGGTTAGTCTGGACCTCAGCTCAAGCCTCAACCAAGCCCTTTAAATCCCCAATAACTCCCAGGAGGCGTTACTCCCTTGAATCAATCCCATTGTTTTTTTTTTTGTTTTTTTTTTTGTTTTTGTTTTTTTAAAGTGGGACTTTCTTTAATTCAAAACCCAGAACATAACTGATGTACCCACAATCCCTCTCTCACCCAGCTGTCCTAATAAGTTGAGCAGGACGAAGCAGGTGGCCAGGAAGTAACCACAGTTCCAGGTGGCCTCGATGTAGTCCCTCTGTTCGAACCACTGGAACCACATTCGGATGCCGTCCTCCAGGAAGGTGCTTATCAGGCACAGGCGTGCCAGGTGGGGCAGGTACTGCTTCGTCACCCGCAGGAACTGGGAAGGGTGCAGGGGGAGACTTCAGCGACCGAGATAAAACAGTGACAGCAGGTGACTGGGTCAACAGGGGGGGAGCAGACGGGGGAGCAGGAGACGTTTCATGGAATAGCAATGCAGAAAAAGACCTGAGAAAACAAGGCAAGAAACTGGTACCGAAGTCAGATGGGACCCAAGTCTGATTGCGGCAGCCTCCATGGAAGAACACGATGTCTCAGAGAGCTTATGGTAGACGGACCAAGCAACTTGGAATGTTTGGCATGAACATGTCACCTCCATTTTGAGGACTTTAAATTATAAAAATACTACCGGCTGTGTGAAAGATCCAACAAGTTCATATTCATGTTACACGCAGAGCTGTGATCCCTCCCACCATTAGTGCCCTGTGCACCACAACAGATCCCAGGACCCCCAAACAGATCCAGCAGGAATGTAATTGCTGGGAATAGAACTGTCCACAGATCCATGATGATCCAGTGAAAGGCAAAGAATTTCTGGGCAAATTCTACATTTTTGGGTGGTGTGTGAGTGACTAAAGGAACCATGTTCCTTAGATTTTTAAATTTTTTTTTTAAAAAGGTGGTATACAAGCCTTTGGCCTTTCTTTAGTGGTCTTCACAATTGGTTTCCAGTGACTCTGCATTTGCAAATTATTATTCCATTTGAGCATTTCATGCCTCATTCCTATTGGAATAATATCAAATCGTTAAATTGAAACGTAGACGAATCGGAATTGAAGCTAATCAGGTCATCTGAGCCAATAGTGAGCCCTATAGGCTGTGGCACCTTTTTAATGAGCAGGCCTGTTGACGCCATTACCACATCAGTATGATTAGTAAGTGTATCAGGGAGTCTCAAATTATGCATTTCAGTACTTAAACTTTCTAATTTTTTTGTACACAAGTGCATTAATTTACGCACTCAAAGAATTTAAGTAGGGCTACTGAAGTATCTGAATTGAGACGCAGAGCAAGCTATACAGAGGAAAAGTTAGGAAAGACTGGGTGAGTAGGGGACTGTAAATGAGTGTCAATGTGCAAAAAGTAGAAATACTTAAAAAATTATAGTAATTAAATAAATTTAATATTTAATAAATTAATATTTTAAAATGTTACAGAAAAAATATATATTTTTTTATTATTATTACCTTTACGAGATGACCCAACCCCCAGAGGGTGGGGCAATACATTGTTTATTCTCTGTGGAAAATTGCAGATCAATTTATTTAAACGAGATTAAAAACACGTCACAATCCATATCACCCTCCACTACGGAAAATGGGTGATCATCTAATGCAATCTTCTCCATTATTTCTGTATTCCTTTAGCTCTGGTGCTACCGACTTTGAGTACTGACTAAATGGCACCAACATGTGCCATTTCTGAACGTGTCGGATTACAGAAAACATTATTGCAAGATACTATTACATACAGGTATTGACAGTTCCGGGAGGACACTATCGCAATGTGTCCTAACCTAGAAAGCATGCCTCAAGGTTACCATTCGGGATTGTCATCCAGTAAAGGACGATACTAACACAGCCAACTACCGATTCAAATAGAGTAAACTCAAAACACAGATAAACGAGCGTCCCGAAAACTCATCAAAGTTCCAAAGACAGGTCACGAAGCAGCCCAGCAAGCCTGCTTCTGTATGCGTTTGACACTTCTGCAGCACAACAGAGTATGCAAGACCATAATAAACACATCTACGGCACAGTCCTTGGGAGGCGGTGCCATCATCATGTTACTAGAATAGGTTGTATAAATACAAGATGTGCGTGAAGGGTATAAAATGTAAAACACAGGCATTTCTGATGCAGTTCTTATAGACTATGTCAAATGCTCGCAGACTTCAGCGAGTTTGGCCCCGAAAAACAAGGTTCTGGAATTAGGCAGGGATTACTGAGCAATAAAGCAGCCAAGAACGCATCTTAGAAAGGATCCTCGTGTGCGGTTCCCCAATAGTGGAAGGAGTCACCAAACCACATCCACTCAGAGTATCACTCCATCTCCAAAAAATGCCTCAAGAGCAAACTATTCCAAGAATTCCTAGCTGCACTTCTGCCTGACCAATTTCTTAATTGCATATATGTTTCTAATGTGCAATATGTTTCTGCATCGCTTTGGACAAAAGTGGCTGCTAAACAATGAATGTAAATGTATTCAAGTTGACAGATTAACAAACAAGGGGAGACAAAACGGTCCATTAAATGTTAAAATACCTGAAAAATGTTTCTACTTTTCCATCTTACTCACTATATCACGCTGTAAGCTGATTTAAAAAAACTGATTCTGTGGAAGCCTAAAATCTATCACATCTTCAGTCATGCCAGTAACAACGGCAACTCTATGACAGATTAACATAGTATCAGACACAGCTCAAGCACAAAAGGCAGTGCTGAATCACTGGCTCTATGCTGTGTGTTCCCTGCAGCTCTTCCTTCATCAACCCTCTCTGAACAGGAAAGGAGGAGAAGCCCCTGGCACCAAGTAATCGTCTGTCATTAACCCACAACTACTTGACACATTTAGGCTTAATGAGCAAAGCTGATGCGATTTGACAGGGAGTCACTGAAAATCAGATACATCTGTTTTGCCTCAAGCATTTCAAGGCATTTAATGCTGATAATAAAACCGCCGGCCCCTGACTATAGATCTTCCGCGTTTCATTTTTAATCATTTTAGTAGCCCATCATTCAGATAAATAGCATGACAACCAAGAAGCTACCACAGGAGACTAGTAAAATACAACAGTAATGATCCGGCTGCTATTAAGCCAACTGAACAGCTGAAGGCATTTGGTTCCCCTCAACAAACGAAGGTAAAGCTCATCAACCAGAGAGCATGTTTAATGTTCATCAGAGGCTCATCTACTAGCCAGAAACAGAGGATGAACGAAGGCCTTCAGCCCTGAAAAAACGTTTGATAGTAAAAACACCTAGAAAAGCAGCCAAAATCACCACCTTCTGAGGGATCTGACAATGGGAGAAACCCAAGCACAATATCTGTTGCAAAAGTATAACTCCTTTAACACCAGTAAGCGATGCGTCTTGGCATGAAACGACCTGGTAGTTTGTTTTTGTCTGTCGATATTGTATCACCATCAGTGATTATCAGACTAAAGATGGTGTAACTTAATTTCCACATCCTCTTCTTTTGTACTAAAGACAAGGCCCACAGTGCCAGTCATGCTAAAACAAGCCAACCAACACTGATCAAGCTTTTACGTTAACATACATCTCCCAGCTTTTTATAAATTCAAATTTGGTTTATTTTTAATTAATGTACTATTGCGGCCCAATTTCCTGAATATAAACTATATAATATAAAAATAAAAATGTGGGTTATCCAAACATAACTGAATTAACCTGCACACATGTTTTAGCAGCTTCAGCAGTTGTCTATACAAAAGAATTCTTTAACGACCATGTAATCAAAATTACTTAGCTGAAAAACTATAAAACACGTTTAAGAGGGTTAAAAAAGGCTTAAAAAAAAAACAAAAAATAATTTAAAACAAATTAAATGTTAAACCATATTGGTATCCCATACATGAAATTCTTTTTATAAAAGAAATTATTTATGCATCACACATAGCTATAGAAAGACAAAAAAGCAGAGGAAAAAATGTTTTTCTAATTCAGACGGAATTAAGTTACACAATTGCAGCCCTGCCGCTATCATTGCTAGTGCACTACATGAGCTCCGAGTCAGCCTCCTTTAGCTCCACCCACAGAAACACTCCACATCAGCATTACCGTCTTATGAGCAGCCAATCACGGTTCAACAAGTACCACGAGTACTACGGCCCTAGTGAATGAAAAGCCAATCAGAATGCATGCCAAGTGTGCATGGCTCAAAGTGAAGACTTTTCCTACGGCACATAGATATAATTATCAGCCTTCGTAGAAGTTCCAAACTTGCTTTAGGAATAGGAAACTACATTAATATAATACATTAGACCAAAAACACGTTAATTAGTAAGAGATATCTAGTTCTACTAAACATACCCTTGAAATTTAGCTGCATTAACAGATAAAGGTTGGTGAACTTGGGAAAATTAGTAAGTATAACAGAGAAACCATTATTACACTAGAACTGTGAGTTATTGTTTCCAGATCATTACAATCCTCCACTAGTTTGGAGCTAGGAATATATTAATTCCCAGTCCATAACTGTGCGCTAAAAACAACAGACAGAAAAGAGACACATCTTGGTGATTTAGTATAAGACAAAATATCCGAGGGAAAGATTCATTTTGATTCACTTAGACTTACCTAAAAGACTATGATCTGTAAAATAAATGCCATTAATACAGACTGATACGAGAACTGGCACCCAAAGCGAACGCAATGACTGCGTGTTATAATGAGCGCGCAATATATTACTGTATAGCAGGTGAGGAACAGTGGGAAATGTCATTTCTCAATTTCAGCGACAAAGAAAAGTGCAAATCTGACAGTGTCGCGCCGTTTATTGCACCAGGCAGCATTCAGGGGAGAGGGCAAAACCCTCATCCGAGTCATAAAAATCAAGGGTCTGACCGAGGCAGAGAGCAACACGCAATGCTACTAGACAGGAAAACTAGAGCGACTAAAAAACACAGGACGTGACAATTAAAATGATTTATCCCTGTACAATTGTTACAACCCTATTCTTTATAAACAAATCAACCCCACATACATGGCAACGTGCAAAAGTTCTAATGTGATCTGTTCAGTAAATCTGCGCTGAGATTGACTTAACTGAGCACTGGACGAACCATATCCTGCTGTGACCCACATGCACAATTTAAACGACAAAACTGGAATAGGGTCCACTTCCTATAAACCAGCACCCATAACCGCGTGCCATACCAGTAGCGGTATCTGCTTACAGTCCCGATCAATAAGCCAGGCTTCTCAACTACATAGATAATACAAAGTACGTGACTAATTGGCCAGAAGCTCTAGCGCCCGGCCCGAGTAAGAGAGATCCACCGGGACTCTAAAATCCCCTATTAATAGGTGGCAGCCTCATCTGGCTCAACAGGTACCCAAGTACCAAAAATAAACGCCGGGACTGTGGCACAAGCGACGCCGCTCCAGCTAGGCGGGACTGAGACCCTTCGGGCTCCACGCTTGTGTGGTACTTTCACAGCGAGCTGATAAAGCCCTTGTACCGCTAAAAAGGCGGCTCTCCGGTCCGTTAAGAGCACCGGCCGTGCGGCGCAGCCACGTACAGATGCTCGCAGCCGCCGAGTAACGGGACATGCAGCCGGTGCTCAGGTCCATCAGACGGAAGGAAACCGGCGGTGGTGTTCGGGCGCTCGGGAAATGGCGTGTGCCGGCGGGACCCAGGCGAGACCCCCTCCAGTGCACATCATTTGAAGAGAAATTATTTCTTTCTGTGCTCTTCCATATCGCTACCTCAGCCACGGTGCCCGGAGGCCGCCAGGGCCCGGATCATTACCTGGTCCGCCACGTCTTCAGCGGTGCTCATCAGATCACTATGGCCCATCTCTCACCAGGCGACGGGGAAACTGCTGACCGTACAGATTCGTATTAGTCTCTCTTCGATGGTTTCCCTGCGTTGTGAGGCTCTATCCCAAGCTAAGCTTCCTTGCTCCCTCGCTGCGCCTTTACAGAAGAGCAGCCGCCTCCACCCCACAATGCTCCGCGACGCTCCCGTGGGCTCCCCCTGCCGGCCGCGGCGGGTATAGCATGCCACGTATGCCGACTTACGAAGAGGCTCCATGTGCTGATTGTAAGGTGCCCCCACCGTAACATGAGGGTAACGTCGACTTAGTAGCGCCCTTTATGACTGTAAGAAACAATCGGGAAACGAGTGAGAAATGCCTGCTCTGTTCAAGGATTCGTACTGAGATTTGATGAATACAAATTATCAGAGATTTGTTAAACGACAGAAAAGTATTCATGAGGCACGTGTGATTTTGCGGCCACTTAACAGGACGCAATGCTTCGGAACGACATGCCAGTAATCCTGTTTTTCGTGATACTTTCCATAAATCAGTATAAAAATGTACAAGTATTACATAAACATGTTAATTTATCCAGATTATTTTTATTTTACTTTCGCGACGTTAGTTTTATGGAGAATTTTTTTTATTATAAAAGAGGTATTTTATTATTTCCACGTTTATAATGTACACGTATGCGTTTGAAAAATTACATACAGTGCACCAAATCCACCACTGGTTGGTGCAAAACCTCACATCCATAAAAATCTAAGCAGAGTTTCTGACGTAAGACTTTTCAGGTCACATATTTCGGATGACATGAATGATTCTCTAAGCAAAGCAGGTGCATTTTGAGAAGATCTGAATGTATGGGATGCAGAACTCCACCTCCATGGTTAGGGATTTAAATCGTGCCTTGGCTCTGTGCGTGTAGTTTGCATGTTCTTCCTGTGTATGATGTGCGTCTCCTCCCACAACCCATAAAACATCGTTAGAATAATCAGTGTCTGTAAACCGCGCCGAGGTTTTGATGGCGTGTATGTGTCTGTGTGCCCCGTGATGGACTAACATCCCACCCAGGATGGACCCCAGTCTTGCGCCCTGTGCTGCCTGGGATTGGCTCCAGGGCAACATGTGACTCTGCTCAGGATAACCGACGGTCGAGGTACTTTCCTTCTCACTTGTAGATTTCCTACAAATGAAAATTCCTAACAAAGCTTTTGATGAACTAGATGAGTTTCAAAAATCTACTCTTACAATTTCAACCAGCGTTGGAAAAAACTCTTCAAGTAGCTCCATATTAAAGCCTGTATCATCAGCTCTGCTGCCTTGCTACACTAATGTTAAGGATCCCTCACCTGCCTCACAACACATATTCATAGTAACCATTGTTCCACCCACATTTGACATGCATAATTTCCATGAACAAAGGTTGTCTTTCGTTATTTCCTGCTACTCTCTGATATATCACATGAAACCTAAAACTTGAAAGACTGATCAATATTAAGTATTGTGATGAAAAATAATAAGGATGACACTACTGCATACATTACTGAAGACCAACGTATTCTCATTTGGTTGTAACAGGAGGGAGACGCTGCATATCATTCTGTACTGGCTGCTGTATTGCAAACTGTGGTAACATCTCATCGTCTCTCCTACTTTCTCAGAATGCAGATTTTTAGAAAAGGGTTCAAAATCACGGTTAATCAGGCTGAAGAAACAGCAAAACACCATCAATATGTCTTGCCTGCGTCAGATTGTATTAAAAGTGTGCTTTTGACTTACCAGGGCTGAAAACAACATTGGTTTACACATGCTAATATTTGAACACACAGTCAAATTAAATCATACTTTGATCAAGAACCAGCAGATGTAACTATAAGTCTACACATATTTTCAGTAGAGAATATGAATTTGTATTTAAAACAGGACATTGTATTAAATAATGAATTAGTTTCTTCATATGAAGTTGACATTTGTATTAATTACTTCATACAGTAGTTTCTACAAATAAAAGTCTTGTAAAATACCAAAAATAAGCTGTTAGTAAGAGTACTTAGAAATAACTGCAGATATCCATGTAAAACCATCTTAGAAAGAAGAAGCTAGTATGAGGAAGATTCATTGGAGAGTTTTAAAGCACTTATGTAAGTCGCTCTGGCTAAGGGCATCTGCCAAATGATGTAAATGTAAATGTAAGAAGGTTCCTGTATGATTTAAATGCAGCATGTTGCTAGGTTCACCCAGTCATGGATGATACTGTGAAAAGCCTTATTTAACATGGGTACATGTACTGATCTGGACAGAAAATTCTGTGGCTCAGTCTAGCCCAGGATACATAAACGCCAAAAGCTTTGCTTTTCGGAAAATTTAAACCTATTTATCACCCACCACAGTAGTAGAAGAACAGAGAACAAGACACCCAGAGAACTCTGTTATAACACACATCTACAAAAAAGTGCTGTTATGATGTCATCCTATACTTGCTTGATTTAACAAATTTACTAAATTTCCTCTTTGCACAACGTATTCAACGTATTACTTGAGGTAGAAACATTTGTGGTCCCTGTAGCATGACTGACCACAAAGGGCAGGTCCACTACTGTGGCCTGAAGATCATCTTTACAGTTCGTTTCAGCCAGCCAGACTTGTCGGCGAATGGCCACAGAGCAGGCCATTGCCCTACCAGAGAGCTCAGCCTGGTGAGTAGACAGCTGAAGTGTGAACTTGGCTATGAGTTTCAGTTCATCCACAATAGCCACCAAGCGCCGAGGTGACTGCTCCTTGCTCGCTTCGACAAGCAGACGTTTCTGGTAGTCTGATAAGTACCGCAAGTAGTTAGTGGTCCTGGCCAGCATTCCAGCAGTCCGATAGGCTCTCTCTGCAAGTGTTTCGGCAAAGCGCCAGGATTTCGCCAGCATGGACACTTCCTTATTTGCCATAGGCGTGATGGCCTGAAAGATGGCCGACATGAAGCTGCTGATCTGGGGCATGCAATCATAGGCTGGTGCCTGACACGCATGTAATCGGTACATCTCTGCGTGCACTGGCCTGAACGGTTGGGAACATGCTGGATTAGACCATGTGCTCCGGACCGAGTCTTCAAACTCTGGGACTATTGTGGGGTTAGGGTGGTCAGTTGTATGAGGAAAGTCAATTCCTAGATATTTTGCGGCCCGTCCCATAAGCTCCTGCAACTTAACAGCAATCAGCATATCCTTGATTTTAAGGGAGATCTCTGGCAATAGAGATGGTTCTTCCCCATTCTCATTATCAGCCATCTTCTCATTGGCACCTGAAGGAGATGCACGAGGCTGCTCCTGATTCTTCACAGCCAGCTGGATGGAGGTCGACTCATTTGGATAGATGTGGTCTTTTTGGTCTTCCTGTATCCTTTGGGTTGCAGCAGAGACTGTGACCAAAGAATCTGTTGTCAGCCTTTCCAAAGCCCCGATTCGCTTCTCCATCACAGCCCATCGTGCACGCATGCTCCTCTCCTGGGCATTTAACTTTTGCTGCACGCTCTCCATCAGCTGCCTTTCCAGTTTGACGGCACACGCTCCCCGCCAGGGTGCTGCTCCTCTGGCCGAGGAAGAGGAGTCTGATGAATCCCGACAAGGTGAGCGGCACTTGCACTCGCGCCCCTGGTTGCGTTTTGAGTGCCTAGAGAACCGGGAATGAGCCCTGGATGAGTGCGTCCTTTTATGGGCCTTAGCATCTGGTGGGAAGGGACTCAGTTGGCTCAAGGCGAAGGTGGACTGGAGAGGCTGTGGTGCGTCTTCTGGAGAAGCGCAGGCACCTTTGGAGACTGTAAGAGTGGAGGCCGGGGAGTTGACAGTGAGTATTACTGGGAATGACAGAGGTTGTGCAGGGGAAAGAGTAACCAATGAGGAGGGAGATGGGGTAGTGATGGGCTCTTTGGTCACTTCTGGAATACCAGTCAGTGCCGCGGACGGAGAGTCACAGCGTGCAGACTCGCGTTTGCGTTGCAGCTGGTTTTCCCGGTGCATGAACTCCTGAACATTGGCGAGTCGATTTATGCGCGTGCTCCAGTCCATCTTGGCACAGTGTGGGCACTTGCCATACTCCAGCACAGCCTCCTTGGCATGCTGTATGCCTAAGCAGTGCACGCACAACTGGTGAGTATCCTTAGATAGGATCTTATTCTTGCCACAGGAACACCACGCAAACTTGGGGGCGGTTCCTGCCATGGTGTCTCTTGCAATTAGATTGTAGATTACCTTGCGAGAATAATGGGCATTTGACTATAATTTATATTCGCGTATTGATTTTTTTTCTCGAACACAGCGTCAACCTCCACAACAAAGAGGGATTCACGGCCAAGATGACATTTTCCAGACCTCGTTTACCCACGTCTATAACGCCGAAGCAACATTAATTACGACCTGGTTAACTCTTCAGTGGATTTCTGACTCGTAATTATTTGATAAACTAGTGTAATAAATGTGCTGTATATTTAAATAACTAACAATGCAGCTAACTAGATCGATGTTTTATCCTGCGTTTAACATCGGCAGCTAAATCATTTAAACTAGGAGCTTCCTACATTCAGTTGGAACAGAGCAGAAATTAAACAGCGGTTAATTGTCGTATAAAAAACCAGTGACCTATACCTTTGTATGCACATAAGAAGCTGCCAAGTCTCTTTACCTTTCGTTTACGCTTCGCTGAATCAGAACATGATCCAGCACTGTCGGTTCCAATTACATACGTTGCATTTCTTTTAAACCACGACAGTATCAGACATGTTGAAATGAGCCCCTAGAGCGACTCCTTACAAATCCCAGAACATTGCATTATTACCAGACGTCACCACAAGCTGTGTTCGAAGCGCTTCTTCGGCAGTTTCCACACTGAACGTCGTGAATTCGAGGTCACATAGTGCCACCTACCGCTTTGGGAGGGTATGTGTAGAAAATCAATAATACAAAAAGACCCGTTAGTTATACACTGGTACAGTTACATACTTAATTTTGGTGTTTGCATTGAATTACCATTTAAATGAACATTTCGAATAACATTTGCATTTTCTTTATAATTATCCTATTTGATATAAAACTTGATGTTAATAGTAGGGTTGCCTTAAAATATGGTGTATCTAAATACAAATATTTTTTGATGTTGCTGAAATTTTGGTAATTACGACCAGCATTTAAACGTGTGAAATGAACATTATGTTAAAATGATGGTTATGTCCACCCCCCCTAAAAAATTAAGGAAGGCTAAGCATAGAACAAATACTATAACAAAAGTTGCCAAATCCCTTCGATGCTAAAAAGTAGAAAATCCTGTGGCAGTGAATCAGTGCCCATATACCAATGCGGGGCAATTTTACGGACTCACGCAAACACTGAAATAATAATATAAAAAAAGCTTTGCGTGAATAATCACAAATACAACTGCCACTTCCGTACTAGCACGCAGAAATAAGCCTCTCAAAAAAAGATCAAGCTTTCTATTGCAGCTTTGACGGGAAATGTGACAACACAGGTCCCGCTGACACGGTGAAGATCACAGAAAATAACTGCCTGTTGAGCTTGTTTGTACTGAAGTGTAATTTACGAACCAGCCAAGCAAATCATACATAATTGGCAAACCTTGCTTTGTAAGTATATCATAAAATGTATCAGTTTTTTAAGTTAGTTATATACAAAGGAGAAGTATGTTTATAGGGGTTAAAATACACCAAATATTTTTCACTTGACTTCTGAAACCTTAGTAAAACTTCAAACAAATCACCAAATACTTTAATTAAAATCAAACAATTCCATATGGTAAAAACGAAAATGTTTTCATTTTTTTGTTTTACAGTTTGAAGGAAAAAAATAAACATTATAGGAAAATAAGTGGTTCTTGTGAAAATCATGCCGCTCAGCTCCTCCGTGGGAGCAGCACCGAACTGCCGTCTGATTCAAATGCATGACTCACCGTATTCCATGCTGAAGACAGCTTAAATATTCACAAATTACCAAACAATCTTAAATCAACATAATTGAAATAGCAACAGTTCATTCAGTCTTTTCAGGGATGCCTTTATAACCTGCAAGCAAGGAGTAAACGCTCTGTCAGCCTCTGCAGTACAAACGGGATTATAACTTCAGCACCTTTCTGGATTTGTGTATTGATGTCCAAGCCTGACTGTTACAAGTTGGACTCCAGCATCTTCTACACCATCAATTCATTTTAATGACCGATTCAGATCAAAGAGCAAAGCACAGGAACTGAGTGGAGCCCATAGATTAGCTGGATTGGGTGCCTCTATACATGGTCTTTTTAGAAGTCAAGCTCAGTTTTGAAGAATGGCGTTTATGCAATTACTACATTTATCTAGCAGCTGAATCTAAGTAGTTAGAGGCTATACATCTTTTAAGAAATAAAGGTACATCAAGTATATATAAGGTTATTTCATTAATTCATTCTATTATTCATTCAAAAATTCAGTTTCCCCAATTGCAATGTAGTTAACAAATAGTTACGTTTATCACACTACTTTAATGGCCCCAAACCAGAAATGACACTCTTTCCCAGTTTCTTATTAGAACGAGTTAAATTCATTTACTTTGCCAATTTAACATTGGGAATTAAGGTATGACAAAAACTTTCACGTAGAAAGCACTTTATAATTACCGAGAGTCACCGCTATCAGGCTACGCTACGCTATCCACCAAAGCACTGACAGTAGTTGTAAGTAAACCAGTCAAAAGCAGACGACTCTACAGGCGGTGGTCATCTGATAGGACAATGGCGACGGTCTCCATAGAATGCTAGGAAAAGAACTTCTACCTGCACAATGAAAGAAAGGCACCGTGCTTGTGAGAATGTTAGCAGTGTGAAAGTCCGCCACCCCCCCTCAGTGAGACACCCGCTTGGAGTTTTCAAAACCTCCAGCAGTCACATACACTAATTATTCATGTTTGGGAATGACTGACAGCACGAGTAGGATGAAGAGCAGCTCGTGTTTCTCCGAACGCCTCCCGAGAGCAGAACATCTCCAAGCTCTGAAATGTTCTCCTAAACCGTTGTGAAAAATACTACTCTGCTGGAATCGTGTTCAGGGAGCAGAAGTGTCAGGGCACTGCGGCCGAGTGATACTCGTCTTGCGTTTTACATCTTAAAAGAAAACCTGGGACATTTTTATTCACAGTTCCTAAATTCCCTGCCTGAGTGGTGAGAGGTGACAGCAAGCTGGACTCCAAAACATTACACTCCACGTTCAGACAACAGCAGAATCAACATTTTTTTTTTTTCTTTTCTTTTTTTTCCCCAGAAGCTTCTTTTTAGGTACAACGGTGACCGGTCATATGGATGGACCCTCCGTTTGAATGCGCCTACTTCTAAAGTTCACGAAAAAGCGTGCAGCCCCGTTCAGTGAGCGCCTCACCCTTCCTCACCGACGCCCTGCATCACACTGAAGATGAGCACATACATGAACTGAGTTACATGCAATACTTTTCTTCATCACACTTCGAGGTTTCAGTCACGCAAGTCAACTAAACCATGAGGATTACACCTCCATTCCCTTTGAATTGTAAAATATACCCGGCGAACGGGTCCATTAAAATCCACAGGCGTCTCCCTCCTGTATTAAAAATCTATTCGGAAAAGTCCGTAATAGCAGATGCAGGTTATACCCAGCCTCCCGGCTCGGCGGTCGGTGTGTCAGTCTAATGCCCTCTAGTGGTGGAGATCTGCGCTTGCAGCTTCTGGCTCGGCCAGCCTTAGCGTCTCCGCGACGTCCTGGCCGACCTCCTCCTGGAAGCTGCCTGTTTGCGTCCAGTGGCCGGCTTGTCTTCAGCTCCTACCTGATCCTCCTGCTCTCCCGCCGCCGACCTCTCCTCCCCGTCCACATCCTGGCCGGCGGCATCCGGCTCTGAATGTGCCTGGGCCAGATCTTTCTCTACTCCGTCGCCCTTGATGGGAGCGGCCCCTCCCTTGGTCTCCGCTCTAGCTGTGAACTTTTCCTCCCTAGAGCCTACCGGCTCGTTTATAGCAAGCTCAGGTATCTTCTCACTGGGGCAGGTTCTCACAGAGGCCTGTCTGGTGACAGAGGGGTTTGGCAAAACGGCATCACTGCGGCTGCGGGTCTCCAAATGAAGCACTTCCCCTCGTCCGGAACCGTCGGGCTTTTCCGGTGCCTCATCAGGAGTAGCCGAGGATATGCTGCAATCCGAGGGGGATGTGGTGCCTCCGTCACTCATCTCACCACTGACCTTGTCCTTCTCGTCGCCGGCGATTTCATCTTGGGCTTCGTGGTCTTCTGCTGTGCTTCTGCAGCTTTCTGCCTCTGCTGGACCCTCTGAGACAATGTCCTCCTGGTTTCTTATAGCCCTGTACTTCTGTTAGGGGAAAAACAAAGAAATATAGAACATTTTTAAATAGAGCTTGTTTAATGACGTTAAGGTTTCGTCAGAGTTGAAAAACAGAACATTAATCCAACCACAAAAAAAAAAGGCGTCCCACAGGTTTGTCTGTACAGATAACTTAAGGCGGTACACACCCCTCCACCTTAAATGCAAGGTTTTAGCGAATGTGATTCACTATATCAGGTATCAGATGCATTCGTATTTGTCCCTCCTTATCCCAGTCTCACCACTCAGCATTTACTCAGTGGAGACCGTTCTCTGCGGTTCTCTTATACTTTAATCATTAAATACAGTGCAAATATGACTCTGATGACCATACGCTAAAATATGCTTTATTACCTAGTGTGATAGTGCACATTTGCCAAGTGCCCAGTATCCAGCATTGTGCAAACAGCCACATGGCACCCCCCCCCCCATAATGTTTATTCGACAGCCGTTTCCTCATCCCAAAGTCCGTAATCCAGATTTATTCACCGACTGCTGCAAGAACAATTTAATCAAAGCAGCCATTTCATGCAGATGCACAGACCTGGCCTTTATCCCCCACCCCCGTGTTGACGGTCGTATTTTGTGGTATCTAAAAATATCCTTTCCTCTCTCATAAAAGTCATGTTTAACTGGGCTAACAGCCAGGATTTCATGAATATTATTGCAAGCAGGGCTCCCTATAACCCTCAGCACAGCCTATCATACGGTCTACCATACGGCATGTCATATGGTGTATCATACGGCATGTCATACGGTCTGCCATACGGTCTATCGTACGTTATCCCACAGGACACCCCAAAACCCCCAGAAGTTTCCACTTTCATGTAAAGCTGTGCTTTTGCAAACAATTACACATGCACACAGCAGGCATGTAAGATTCGCTGCATGTTTACCCATAACTCCCTCAGCCGGTCACGTTGGAGGGGTTCAAAATGTAATGTCACTCTGCTGGGCCTCATCGCCCCCTACCTGCAGGTTCTGAAAGTGCGTGAGGGACTTGCAGTGTGAAAGCCGGGCTGTGGACTCAAAATGGTAGAACTTGTGACAGAGCCTGCAGAGGAAGCCAGCCACTGGGACGACGAAGCTGGAGCCTGTCAGGGGAGGCGGGAGAAGCGGCGGGTGAAGGACAGCCGGCGTGCAGTGGGGGGACCAATCAGCAGGCTGCGTGACCGGCTGCCTGGAGGAGTCTGCATCTCACAGCCACCGAGCTCCATAACGAAATACCCATTCAAGTCATTCTCCTCAAGCATTTATCTCCCTTGGTAGAACTTGTTACTGGTTGGCTCTTTGCCTGTTTTGGGTCTGCCAAATAAATGTCATCCATCCATCCATCCATCCATCCATCTCAGGATCACTGGGGCCTGGGGGGGTACACCCGTTATAGGATGCCAGTCCATCACAGAATGTCTTTCAGCAGTCAGTGCAGTGCTCTGCACGCCAGGCTGCAGTGTGGGGGGGCGACGCTCACCGTACTGAGTGTCTGAGTCGTACTGCTCGTCGTCCGCCATGTCTTCCAGAGCCACCTCCTTCTGGGCCGCCTGCCCCGCCTGCCACACCGGGGTTACAGATCAATGCAGCTCCTCCACACAGCAAGTTGAGCTTCCTCTGGGCGAGCAGCCATCAGCAGGCATTAGGTGGAGAAAAAAAAAAAAAGACAAACGGCGCACTCACCTCTATCTGAGAGTGGGCTGGGGCCTCCTCCCCGTCCTCCTCCTCCCCTTCCTCCTCATAATCCTCCTCTCCTTCAAAGCATCCCACCGCATCTACGGTGATCAGCTCCTCCAGCACCTCCGGCCCGCCGTCCTCCCGCAGCTGCAAGGTCAGACACGGCTCAGCGACCATCATTCACCACGAATCCCCGAAGGACTCGAAACACAAAATGAACCATTTCACCAAAGAAATGACCGACACGAACGGCGGTTCCATCGCACACAGACCTCCTCCACCCTCTGCTTGTGCTCTGGTGACTTCATGTGCTCCACAAACTTGCGGGGGGTCCTGAAATGGCGTCTGCAGACCGTGCAGAAGGGCCGCGACGAGTGCTTGGACAGCTGGGAGATGGGGGGGGGGGCAAAGAGACCATAGGCTGCAATCACTCAGACACCATGAAGTCCAGCTCACTGATGTGCTTCCCTGGCTTGGGTGCTGCTCCCAGAATCCCCTGTGCTCCCTCACCTTGTGCTCCTTGGTCCTGCGGTGCTCGATGAGGTCCCCAGAGAAGTGGCCCTGGCAGGTCGTACACCACCGCTGCAGAGTCGGCTTCCACTCGCTGCAGGACACAAACGCCGCTTCACCTTTCAAACACCAGAATCTACCCCATAACAGACACCCTCTTTCAATTATCATCAACAAATATAGGAGCGAGTGAAGAGATGGGACACCAGATGAAACTAATCATCCATCTTGGGCGGAGTAACACAGAGTGGATTAGGATCAGAAGGTTGCCAGTTCAAATCCAGTGACTGGTACAGTGATGTCACCGTCAGGCCCTCGAGCAAAGCTCTTCATGCGCATTTCTCCAGGGACGCTGGGTGCTGGCTGACCTTTTTGATCTGAATCCAGGCTTTGCTCTCACCTATACGTGTTTGTGTTGTGTGTGTTTGTGTGTTTCATGGTGACCAATTCCCCTACAGGGATGAATGAAGCATCACTGCTGTGTCGTATTCGGCTAAGCCCGCGTGCGTGAGGGGGGGGACGCGGCAGTGAGGCGGTCTGACCCCTCCTTGCGGCTGCCCTGCAGGGAGCCCTGGACACGGGGCAGCAGGGTGACCAGGCAGGCGTTGCTCATGTGCTGGATCTCCATCATGCGCTGCTGGTGGGCCAAGCCGTTCATGTGGCTCTGGAAGTTCTGTCGGGAGAAGGGGGCGGAGTCAGAGGTGCGGGTGGGCGGACAGACTGGCAGACGGCCCGGAGAGCCCTCCGAGAATCTAAGCTGGGGTGGGTCATTTGCACGCCATGCTCACGCCTCCCCGCTTAGAGCCCCCCTCCCCGCAGTGTTTGCTCGGCGTATCGCCGACCTGCTGGTTGTGGCAAGTGATGTTGCAGATGTAGCAGAAGAACTTGCTGCCGCCCTCCCTGGCGGGGTCCTTGCTATCGCTCTGGCTGAGCGCGGCCCCCCCGGTCGGCCCCCCCAGCTCCTCCAGCCCCGTGCTGAAGGCTCGGCTCTCGCTGCTCTGCTGGATGGTGACCTTGAGGGACGCTCCCACGCCCAACACCTGCACCGGTACAGGGCTGGTCAGCATGCAGGCAGAAGGCGAACTAAAGTCCCGACCGGACCCTCTGGTGCCCGAATGGCCCCCAACTCACCTCGGTCGCTCTGCTTTCTTCCACAAACTCCACTGCCTCTGTGCCAGCTGTACTTCCCCCCTCATCCAGCAGGAGGCAGTCTAGCAGGCAAAGATTGCTCAGTTACAAAGTAACTGGGAATGATACAAATAGACATGACTGAAGAACAACCATTTTTTTAAGACAGGCATGTTGGCATTCTGAGTAAACAGCAGCTTTGTATGCAGCACACAGACACACACCTCCAGGCTCTGTGTCCTCTTCCAGGCCATCATAATCTGCCCTCGCACCGCCGTCTGCTCCCGGAAGCTCCTCTACTTCAGCCTCAGACCTATTTAGAGCCAAATAAGGCATCAATAAGGCTGCTCTTTTCTCTTTATAATGCTGTAGGTCAAAAGTTCAAAAAGGTTCTTGAGTCATACCCTTCAGTCTTCTGCTTCTTAGAAGCCGGTTCTCCCTGCTGCTCCTCGGACGTGGTCTCATGTCCATCCAGCACCTCCGCTCTCTGCTCTGAGGGATGACAGTATCAACTGACCCTGGCACGCTGCTGACAGCTGCCAAGGAGACCGCGCGGCCCGTCACGTGACCCTGCGCGGCCCGTCACGTGACCCTGCGCGGCCCGTCACGTGACCCTGCGCGGCCCGTCACGTGACCCTGCGCGGCGGCGACCGCGATGCTCTGTTCAGTACCTGTGTCTGCGGGCCTTTCGTCGGCCTCGCCTTCCCTGCTGCTGCTCCCTCCAGGCTGTTTTTCCGTGCCAACTGCTGCTCTCTGCTCATTTTCACGCTTCCTCAGGGGAAGTCGCGCGGCGAAGTCCTACACACAGGTGAAAAGCATCTATTAACATATCATCACAACAACACCGCCCCAGCACCTCCGTAAGCGTGCTTACTGAGACATCTAAAATTAACAGATATCCAAATGTATGCCATGCCCACTTTGGGGGCGGCAGGAAAAACAATGTGTGATCTCTCCAGTAACAGTACCACAGCTAACCATCATAACATAAATGGCAGCAAAGAAACATGTTGGCTCAGACAGGAGAAAGGGTACCTTATTGAAGAAGCGCGCCTGAGGATGGTAATGTCGTGGGGGGAATCCCATGTGGGGGGTCTTTATGGCCACGCCCATAGGGACGGGGCCAAGAAGCGAAGGCCGGGCCCCGGCAGGGAAGAACTGGGCGAACTGCTGCCCCCCCACCGCAAACCCCCGAAGGTTTCCTGAAAGGGGCGGAGCGCAGTAGATGCACGTCAAGGGCGCGTGAAAGCAGGAGGACGGGATGCGAATGCGGACGGCGAGTGGCAGCGCGTGCCTTGCATTTGCTGCATGAGCAAAGCCCCCTGCAGCATGGGGTTGGCAGCGATGATGGTGGCCGGGGTGGGAGAACACAGGCTGACCACCCGAGGTGGGGGGGGGGCCGGAGGAGGTGCGGGGGCCGCGGCAGCCAATGGCCTGCAAGAGAGACAACATGCGACTGAAAGCCCGGTCCTCTGACTGAATTACCTCCACTGGTAAGAGATGATGCTTTTAAAATGTACAATTCAGTCCTGGCTGCCATTTAAGGCATTGCTAATAAATATAAACAAGAGTAAAAACAGCCACATTTATGGGGTCACTGAACACTTGTGCTGAAGGAAATTGGAAAATGCCTCTGGCCAACTGCATTATTGCAACATTTTCTATAATTCAGGGTTTGAAGCTGAAGGAAAAAGTGTTTATCACGTTCAGTGTTGCAATCGATGGGAAACTTTAATCAACTGTGATCATGCTCAAGAAGCTGCCTCACAACTACCACCGAGCAAAAGCTTCCTATATCCAAAATGGTGAACACAGCTTGTTCAGAGAGAAGAGGAATGTGTACATATATGGTCAGAAACCATAAAAAAAGAATTACTAAGCAGGTGTTATGAAGCAAGGCACTGCTCTTTAAAGCATAGATGAGAGGCAAGGCAGGCTGATCCTCACATTTTCCCCTACATACATAACAGTATTTGGATGTAGAGGTCGGGCTTTTCTAAGTGTGTGTCTGAAATAACAGGCAGCTATGGTAGTTGGCAGTTCAGTTCATCCAAAGCTAAATAAAATGCATGCATTTTCAACGTCACAGTAATACAAGTATAAAGGAGCTCAATTACAAAACTAAAAACATGGAATTAATACTTCCTGTAGATTCACATCTGAGATTAGGGTGTGTGTAACATGCACTGGCTTTTGTGACAATTAGTATTCATAACTTGTCATGTAAAACCAGCTTCTTTCATGTAGCAAGCTTTTGTTAAAAATCACAGTGAATA
Organism: Brevimyrus niger; assembly: GCA_015164015.2. Classification (NCBI taxonomy): domain Eukaryota; kingdom Metazoa; phylum Chordata; class Actinopteri; order Osteoglossiformes; family Mormyridae; genus Brevimyrus; species Brevimyrus niger. The sequence continues at coordinate 16,811,672 of JAABNY020000039.1, forward strand.
TGAACCCTGCCATACAGGCACACTGAGATACAGGTTTACTAAATAATATACAGAGCAAGGATTATGAAAATTCGGCACCTGCTCACACAAGACCTCACAATACAGGAGGAGCATCAAAATTCACAACTTCAACTGGACTGCCGCTCCAAAATGAAAATGCATTAGGTGATGACCATGTTCATCAGTTAAAAATCAAATGAAAACGGTCCATGCAAATGGGGCACAACAGACGTTTTTCTTAAATGTTAAACTTTCAGGATAATATTGGCCTGAAACTGCAGGTGATTACTTGTCATTTCATTTCGATTATTTGTTTGTTTTATATGATGTCTTAGCGTATGGGAACCAGCAGCTGAACCACCAAACCACGAGTCAAACAAATCGGTCGGGATGCTGCAGCCAGAAAACGATGCACATCATACATTTTACCATTGCTGAACATTTGCGATTGCAGCTGGTGTTCTAATACAATAATTTCACGCCAGGGAATCTCCATCAGATCATACTACAGTTACAATACGATTACTGTATTCAGTTATGATTTCGGCGTGACATAAGCCGGCTGGCATTGTGCTGGGTGTTATCTGTCTTAGCAGTCACAGCCACTTCTGACATATCCATCACGCTACACGCGTGACATACGC
>JAABNY020000039.1:16828442-16848329 GCA_015164015.2 Brevimyrus niger
AGGATGTGTGGGGGTGGGGGGGGGGGGGGGGGGGGTGGTTGGTGTGTTGCTTTTCGGTTGTTTTGGGGGGGGGGGGGGGGGGGCAGTGTGAATGTCGTCATCATATCCTGCAGAGTCACTGCAGTTAAACCCCCCAGTTTCCCCACCGCAGTCCCCATCCAGTCTGATGTATGACCAGGGTTAGGCACAACTATTCTCGCTGATCTCTAACAAACACGCATAAGTCCGTGTTCGTACGTGGATTCACACGCTGACAGCGCTTTGGCCACCCCCTTTCGTATACTCGCCATCACACCTCCAAGCGTACGCGTGCAGGCGTCCTCGCACTAATTGCGCTTCACCCTGGAACGAGACAGGAGGATAATTAACTTCACTCTGTTGGCCCTGTGTGTTCATGTGACCAGTTTCCATAGTAACGGCTCCTGCTTGGTTATGGTTGGTTCTGCAAGTGCTCGTGGCAGTAAACGGCTTACAGCGTGCCGTAACGCGGCCTTGTCCTGTAACAGGCCATGTCAGCCCATCGCTGACTCTGCTCTTATTGTTGCTTCAGTTAATGCATCGATTCTATCAGCTGTTAATAATTTATTTAAACCTGTATAATTTTAGAATAGTGTATTGCTAAAGTACACGTTAAGTGTGTACCTAATGCACATATAAAGTGCTTTTAGCAGAAGACTTTTGCCCATCTTATGAGGCAGTGGAACCACAGCATTTGCTTAACATGACAAGAAGGGCAGTTATCTACAACATGGACGTGATATCAGATCGCAAACAGACAAACATCTTAATCAGAACGATAAGCTTATAATGTCTGCAGCGTTGCCAACTCTCACGCATCTGTCGTGACACTCACACTTTCAGACTCTCACGCTCAAGCAAGAAATCTCATGGCAAATCTATATTATTTCATTATAAACCTAAAATTAGTGACATCAAGAGCAATGGGGTCGTTCGCAAACCCTACAGACTATTTACAAGGTAATAAAATTGTTACAAACATGTAAATGTGTGTGCATGTGTGTGCAGACTCTCAAATTGAAAATCTCACGCCGGCCAGCTGACCGCAGTTGGCAACCCTGTTGTCCGTCAGTGTTTTTTTAATAACTGGAAGTAAATAAATTGCTATTTATTTTATTTTAGATTAAATCTTATATTCTGTTCCACAAAGGCAAGGCGAGATGCCCTAGCTGAGTTAGGCTCCTCCTCACGGGGGTCTGCCGTGTCCCGGCGCTCGGATCTTCAGTACCGTCTCCCCGGTGCAAACCGTCCTTGGCTGAGCGCTTCAGTAGCTGAGTTCCAGCATCCCCGTAGGATCTCCATGTGTAAAAGGAGCATGCTGGCCGAAGTCTCTGAATACTGTGGCTCAGACGATTGAGCTCTCTGTCGTGTGTCTGTGACAGGGACTTCCTGCCCCGAGGCTCTGGCATCGTCACCCGTCGCCCGCTGGTCCTGCAGCTTATCAACTGCCCCACAGGTGAGCTCAGCGTGAGGACAGTCCAGAGGCTCCCTGCTGCCCCGTCGGCAAGGCACGCAGACAGGCGACGAAGCAGGCGCAGGATCGGCCTCCTTCTCACCATAATGCTACATCTCCCTGCAGCTTGCTGGAGAAAACGGGGCAGGGGAAAAGGGGGGCAGCTGGTCCACCTCGGGTCCCTCACCTGCCGTGTGATTATGCATCATTATGCATTAATGCAGGGCCCAGTTTTGCTTTTGTGATATTTATATTGCCGCCCCAGGGTCCTACAGCCCGCTGGATATCAATCAGATGTGGCATTTTATAAATACCAGTCTTTGGTATTTCAGGTCCAGACGCTACAAATCCAGACCAAGATTTAGTGTCTACCAACCAGCCGAGTACTCTGTGGCTGTTTATGCTCAACTGATTGGTAGAAACATAATCCTGGTCTGGATTTTTAATTTCTGGAAATACTCAACACTGCCTGTGTCTTAGCAAGTATTAGCATTTCTTTGGGGAGGAAGAATATGAAGTCAGATATTTCCAACGCTAAGGAGAAATGAAAAAAAAACGAAGCCAGTTTTTGATGTTGCTTATTGTTTGGATACGAAGTTTGGGAAGCCTGAGTGTCAGTAAGAGGCAGCCGGGCCGAGGCGGGAGGGGAGACGTCTGACATGGCCTGTTTACAAGGCCGCTCTGGATTCTCTCATGCTGCTCGGCTGTTTTGCTCTCCTTTCACTGTGAGCCTCACCAGTGCTGCCATCTAGTGAAGCTTCTTATTCTTGAACTGATTTTCTAACTTTAAATGGGAAATAACAGTGAAGTTGTTGCTACTTTCTTTACTACACCCAGAGCAGACAACAAGCACAGACATTATAGTTCTTCTCTTTTTTTTGTGCAATATCCATGGAGTTTTCCAGTAAGCAGCCAAAAGAAATAGTACATATTAATGAAGACCAGTGAAAGCAGGATACAGTGCTGCCTGTGGTTCGCAAACGCTGTGGTCTACAAACGTTCAAAAATCGTGTGGAAAAAATACATTGGTTCACGTACAAAATTTGGTTGACGCACAGATTCCTCGACCAGATTCTTTTTTTATACTAGTGTAGTACCGGCGGGACGCATGTCCCAGCATGCCCCACACATCCCAGCATATCCCAGCATGCCCCACACATCCCAGCATATCCCAGCATGCCCCACATGTCCCAGCATGCCCCGCGTGCAATCGTAAATAGAAGGACCTCAGCAGGCAACCAAAGAGCACCAAACCCAAATACACGGATGGGAAACGCAAGGTTGTCAGACGCTGAACTGCACGATGCACACACAGTGGGAGATTTACACACACTAAATACACACGAGGATCGGACCGGGTGCACACAAGACACGGGCAAACACACGCGTGAGAACAGGGGTATGCAACCATTACCATTGACAACAACGATACAAGAGTTAGGGACTGTTAATAAAGTGCGTGATTTCTCCGCAAACAGGTCTCCATGTCTCTCTGCTCCTGCGATGTCTCGGTCCGCCCGTCGCCACACTATATTGTGTTTTTCTTTAAAAGTTTTATTTTAAAAACCAGAAAATGAAGGAACAAAAACAATGATAGGCTTGTGAATGATTTAATCGGATATCAGTGTTTTCTTATGGAAAAATTGCTTTGGTTCGCGTACAAATTGGTTCACGACCACTTTCCTGGAGCGGGTTGAACCACAGTGAACCACAGGCACCACTGTACAAAAAAAAATATAATTTGACTTATTATGTTAAAATTCACACACCAAATGACCAATGTTAAAGCAGCCTGTGGTTGCTGATGTGTTTAACCAGCTGATTGATTTTTCGGATCATTCATTAATTTATTCCTCGGGTAAATATGAAAAGCAGCAAGCCAGCTCCCAGCTCTACCTCGGAGAGCCTCACACCCCTGCGTTCCGGGACGTTCATGCTCGTTCATGCGCCTTCCCAGAATATGCGGAGTTCCTGCACTGCAAGGGGAAGAAGTTCACGGACTTCGACGAGGTGCGGCAGGAGATTGACGCGGAGACGGACCGCGTCACAGGCCAGAACAAAGGCATCTCCCCTGTGCCCATCAACCTGCGTGTCTACTCCCCTCACGGTACGGCCCAGCCCCCAGGGTGGTGTCTGACATCAGCGGGTTTGCCACCTGGATGTTCCTCTTTACCTTCCTCACCTTTCTTCTTCATCCATCCCCCCGTGTGTCTCTCTTATCCCTTTCTTCTTTCCTGGACCTCTCTCCCCTGCTTCATCCTGGCTCCTCACCCCCTCCTCATCCCCCCTTCTCGTCTTGCTGACTCTCCTAGTCCTGAACCTCACACTGGTCGACCTGCCGGGGATGACCAAAGTGCCAGTGGGTGACCAGCCGGCCGACATCGAGCAGCAGATCCGGGATATGCTCATGCAGTTCGTCACCAAGGAGAACTGCCTGCTGCTGGCCGTGTCCCCGGCCAACTCCGACCTGGCCAACTCCGACGCGCTCAAGATAGCCAAAGAGGTCGACCCACAAGGTGCGCGGTTTCTCGCACTCGGACATCTGATGTCTTTATGACAACACTGTGTGCGAGTGAAAAACAAGTGAAAAGTAAACAGTGTATATTTGCTTGCTGAGCCGAAGATTGCATGCCTGATATAAGTCTGTGTATGATGAAAAATGGAAGCAATGGCTGTTTATTTAGTGGTGATACTTTAATGTTTGTTCAGTGTTATTCTTTTTAACAGCAAATTCAAATATTGACAAGGGGGAGCAAATTTTTGGATACAGAGTCAAATTAAATAATGTTTAGAAGCTATAAAGACAATGCATTGTGCGTGCGTGTGTGTCCGTGTGCGTGTGTGTGTGTGCGTGCGTGCGTGTGCGTGCGTGCGTGTGTGTCCGTGTGCGCGTGTGTGTGCGTGTGTGTGTGTGCGTGCGTGTGTGTCCGTGTGCGCGTGTGTCCGTGTGCGCGTGTGCGCGTGTGTGTGTGTGTGTGCTTTTGTGTTGGCAGGCCAAAGAACTATCGGCGTGATCACCAAGCTGGACCTGATGGATGAAGGCACGGACGCTAGGGACATCCTGGAGAACAAGCTGCTGCCGCTGAGGCGAGGTGAGGAGTGGCCTCTTCCTCCTCCTCTTCCTCCCGTCCGCTGGCACAACGTGGCCGAGGAGCCGTTATGTCAGAAAATATACACAACAGTTCATCGTGGGATTGGCTGCAATAAGCATGAGTTTCCCTTGACAGATGCATAGTGAGCATGCAGATGTATGGCCAGTTTTCCTCGGTGCATGTGACTGTAGAGGGAGAAATTAACATTTGTGTGCGTAACACACTAGACACACTAGAGTTTTATGCAAGATGATTTATGCCCAACATGAAGGATATCAGAAATGCTGCCCTCTAGTGGCAAGATTGGTATGACCACATTGTGGGATTAAAAACACTGTCTTGAAACGTACATCTGGAAAAAAAACCAGTATTCTCTACTGGGATTCTGATATATTGCTGATCTCGGCACTAAAATTTATTTCTGGAAAACACTGTAAGAAAATATGCTGATGTGTGCTTTTCCTAATTGATTTACAATTGGGTTAGAGCCCAGAAAAATGTTGTCGCTGGACGTCACTTCTTTTACTTCCCCCACCCCCATTAAGACATATTAAGCTTGTTCTACTTGTGATTTAAGTATGACTAAATTACCTTTTTTAAATGGAAATGGAGAAAAAAGGGATGAAGAGGAAAGCGGCCTGATGGGGGAAGGAACTTTTCTGGGGAGGCGAAACTAACCCTTACCTGCTTGCCAGATTGAATAGCAGTTTTTCTTGCATGCTTCGCTCTCTCAAACGTCCAAAGGTTTCCTGCACATTTTTACTCTGATTTTTGTCAGCTGCGGTTGCCCAGGTGTTATAAAACACTTCGATTACTTTTACAGTTTGGACTCCCGCTATTTCTGCGTGGATTTGCCGTTTTTAACTCTTTGTGCGTCTATGGCGCCCCCTGCAGGCTACATTGGTGTTGTGAACCGCAGCCAGAAGGACATCGACGGTAAGAAGGACATCGCGGCTGCCATGGGAGCAGAGAGGAAGTTCTTCCTCACGCATCCAAGTTATAGGCACCTGGCAGAGCGCATGGGGACTCCTTACTTACAGAAAGTCCTTAACCAGGTGGGCTCCGTGTTACAGAGTGTGGGGGAGGGGACACAGGCATCATATAAACTGTTTACTCTGTTCCTAAGTGTCAGCTGAGTGTTTATGAACATGTTTAGGGGCCAGTTAAAGGGCTCTGTCATCATAACTCAGGACACAGGCAATGAACTGATATTTATGCCGAATTGCTGGTATGGTCGCCTTGCTTTTCACATTACTCTCATAAACCACATTCAGATACATTTATAGATTTAATTCCCATCAGATGACACCAAACAGTGTTTTTTATTTATTCTATATTTGCCATGGGTTTCTTGTTTCAATTTGGAACAAATTCACCTTGACCTGCTGCAGACCAAATGGAGGCCTGCAGATTTTGATTAAGATTTACTGATGGGCTTAAGTGCCGGTATGTTTCTCATGGTAGAAACACGCTTAGCTGAAGAGTTGCTCCCTCCCTCTGGCACGAGATCTGGGTGAGGAAAAGTCGTGCAAGCTGGGCTCCTTTCTTGAAGACCGGAGAGGCCCGTTCTAAGTGCACGTTTCTCTTCCCTTTGAAGCAACTAACCAATCACATCAGGGACACGTTGCCGGGCCTCCGGAACAAGCTGCAGAGCCAGCTGCTGTCCATTGAGAAGGAGGTGGAGGAGTACAAGAACTTCAGACCAGACGACCCTTCTCGCAAGACCAAGGCCCTGCTGCAGTGAGTGGATTGGCCGGCCATCAGTCACATGGCTTCCTGGTGCCAGTGGAACAGTAATATGATAACACACACCAGGACAAACAGTTTTCACAAAGTCCCTCTTTTTAACCAATCATGGTGGGTTTTATTTCAATGTGCAGACCCAAGCAGGGATAACTAACAGAGGCAGGCTGCCATTGTCATACGCGCACCTGGCCTTCCATTCGTCTCTTAGATTGGGCTGTTTGCTGAGTCTCTCCCTTCTCCCCCCACCCTAACCCCGCTGCCTCTGACACAGAATGGTGCAGCAGTTTGCCGTTGACTTCGAGAAGCGCATCGAAGGCTCTGGAGACCAAATCGACACCTACGAGCTGTCAGGGGGAGCCAGGATTAATCGCATCTTCCATGAGCGCTTCCCCTTCGAGCTGGTCAAGGTGCAGTTCCTCCTTCTTGTCTTGCGTGGTACAAACCCACATGGAGACAATGGGGTCTGTTCTGCCAGAAAGGGTCTTAGCTCTAACATTCAGGGGTCCAGTGCTTAACGTCTGTCTTTAGTGATAGCATAAATTTTAGCCATGTACCCCAATATACATATATACAAACAATCCTCCCTAAGGAAGCAAGTCAAGGGACAGTAAGTGGGTAGTTGGTTTGTTTTTTTTCCTGCAGCACAGAACTAAAACTTCAGTGTAATGAGTATGTTTGTGATTCCCATGCTGCAGCAGAGAACAGCCAGACAGCCGACTGGCCAGCCAGTAATCTGAGACGAACCATGATTGAGTGTGTTCACGATAAAACGGTCCCTGGCAATAACAAGGCTCTCTCCCAGTTTGAAAGGACGTTGTGGGGTGTGGGCCCATGCCACTCTTTAACTGGCCGTCCCAGGCGTGATGACACAGACGGTGAGATTTCACGCAACTCGGGAACTGACGACTATGGCCATTCCGGAAAGCCGGGTCCGAGTGCGCAAGTGTGCAAACTCCCGTTTCGAAAATGGTGAAAACGGGGAGACTGGCCACGTGGCAGCTCCACCCTTCCCTTCCCTTCCCTTCCCTCGGATGTGGCCCTTTCCGTCAGGCTGAGACCTGCCTCATCTGTGACCCGCCTGTGAGTGAGAGACTGAGAGAGAGAGAGAGAGAGAGAGAGAGAGCGCAGGAGGCCTCTGCTATCGGTTAATGGTGGCGGAGAAGGTGACTCATGGCTGAGGATTGAGTCTCTGCCGGGGCTGTAACCAGAGGCTTTATGACAAAAACATGCTGTTCACTCCCTCTCTCTGGAAAAAATGCACGCACAGTGCATACCCCCAGAAGCCAGCAGTGCATCTGGTCTAAACTGCACGTCTGGACAGACTTGGCAGAGTCCTATACTGCCAGGTTTGCTCTGAGAGTCATCGCTTCCCCGAAAAGCTCCAAATCACGCTCCGGCGGTTCCCTAAACGGCCGGCATCAGTCTGTGAACATGGGTTAATACTGGGATAGCTCTCTGCTGACACGGGTTAATACTGGGATAGCTCTCTGCTGACATGGGTTAATACTGGGATAGCTCTCTGCTGACACGGGTTAATACTGGGATAGTTCTCTGCTGACATGGGTTAATACTGGGATAGCTCTCTGCTGACACGGGTTAATACTGGGATAGCTCTCTGCTGACATGAACATGCAGTGTTACTTGTACTACGCCATGGAGCGCGCTGTGGAGACAAACCCACATCCTGATTGGCTTGTGCGTTTAAACGGCTCATTATCCCCATTCCTCTTCCCCATTTTAAGATGGAGTTTGATGAAAAGGAGCTACGCAAGGAGATCAGCTACGCCATCAAGAACATCCACGGAATCAGGCAAGTTGATCACCCAGCTGCCCCCATCTGCCTGCCCTGGTCACACTGAATCACCCAATAGGAACGCAGAGATGATGACAGAACAGCACATGTGCACGCCTAAATAAGGTGTACTGTTAAACCTGTCCCATGCTTATCCTTGTGTATGCGATTGGTCAGCCAGTGTCTCGTGAATTTTAGCGAGCACCTGGGGTGTACGTCTTCATTTTGATGCATATACATTCTGCAGAACGGCTGCTTCTAGTTAAATCTGGGCCAAGTCTGGGGGCTCCTGCATTTAGACGGTAACCACATGATCTGTAGCCGATAAATATTTATGTTTTTTTTTACTTCTGTGCCTCGTATTTCCATACGGCATAGTTCCATGACCGCCTCTGTCTCTTTGGCCGGCATCATCTGCTGCTTCGGTGACACCACCGAGTAGAGATTGATCAAATAGTGTTGATTTAGAGTCAACACAGGAGTTTGTTTTAAAAAATGTTCGACATTTTTTTCTTATCATGCTGCCGTACCCTTTTCATCAAAGTTATTTTACTTCATTAAAAATTATGTGAGAATGTACAACAAGTATTGAAACGTCAACGTTTTCTTATTCCTAAATTATGTAATATTAAGTTAGCCAAGGTGGGGGCCTGGTCAGCGCCCAGGTACCGCAGCGATTTCCAGAGGCTTCCGGTCGTGCTGCACCTGCAGGACGTGCCAGGCAGTGCTCATGGGTCACCTCGGCTGGTGGCTGCGGTCGTTAGGATGCAGAACTGCGGCTCTTCCACTGTCGCCTTGTGTCAATAGTATCAAAGTACCTTTTCAGTGCTGTTGATGTTAGGCTAATATTTGGACCTAATCCAGTGAGTGGGAGTACTAATGGAAAAAACAATGATTGTTACACAAGATTGTAAACATGCCACATGGCTTTGCTTAGCTATCCGTACGCTTGGCGGATGGTGCGGTTTATAGAGCCCAGTTCTGTTTTGTGGGGTCCTTTTCCGTTTTTCTGACTACATCAAACTATACACCCTAGAAATAACATCAAAAGGCAACGTACATCATATGTGTTCTATGGGTCAGTTCAGCTGCAAGTCACAACTGCAGTGTTTTTAGCATTTATTTATTGGTATATTCATATTATTTCCTAAGTCATGCTGGATAGCTGAGCATAATTTTTCTAAATAATAATGAGGTAAGCAGAATTTTCTCTGCATACCCTACTACTGACCCTTCACTTAGCCGTGTTGCTGGAAATTGGAGACAAACCACCTCTTCATGGATGAGGACATTCATGAAATAAAATAACTATTTCTTGACCATCCATCTACACACACAAAGTAGAAATGTTTCAGTTAGCTGGAGGGAACCAGAGGAATCTTGCGTAACTTGAGGGAGAAAATACACTTACACCTACACACATACACAACAACACACACACACACACACACACACACACACATGTACACACCTACACACTCACACACAAACACATCTACACATACCTACACACTCACACACAAATACACATACACCTACACACTCACACTCCCAGACATACACAGGCTAAACTGTTGATGCAGTAGTTTAGCATTAAAATAGAATCTGATAGGCAATCAATATATCTGCTTCAACTACTGGAGATTGCTGAGTACTCCGTAAGTACAAGAGTATATACTCCATAAGTACAAGAATATATACTCTGTGAGTACTAGAGTATATACACAGTGCTGAAACTGACAGGCAACTTGACTGACTCTTGGGCTAGATGCCAAGACTAAGAGGACTGGATGGGCATGAGGGACCACCCAGCCATCCTGCAAAAAGACATCGCACTGACCCACATACTGCATCAAGCGCTGGGAAATTGAGCACAACAAAAAGCCTTGTTAAAAGAAAGTGGTAAATGGTTTATGGCACTGAAAAGCAAATGACTAGAGTTTTTCCAATGTAAAACGTGTCAGGCCTGTTTCTAATTTCAATTATTGAAATGAGTCTATTTATACTCAAGGAAAATTACATAAGTCCAAGCTATAGCAAGGTAGTGCTCAAAGGGGGAGAGGCGTCTGTTACTCTGGCCTGCCTGGATAAGGCCATGGGCCCTGGCTCAGTCTCTTTGACATTTGTATATTTTCACTGTGCAATGCCATGGACCCATATCAAAAAGCAAGATTTTTTGCTTAGCGGACAACTTAGGTATCTCAGTTTAAATGGTCTTTATCTTCATTCACTTACCGAACTACCGTAAATACGACAAATAATCAGAGTAATCATGAAATCCAATTCTAGACCGGTTAATTGGTAGCCATTGTTAGCAATATCAGTTGATAACACATTTCGTGCGGTGCTTCACGTATAAAACTCCATAGTGACGCGATGATGGATTAATCTGCATCAACCCGTTAATATTGACAGCCCTAACTTTAATACTTATTACTCAGGCAGTCCACTAAGCAGACATTAATGCAGGACTGTGTACTTTCTGTTCTGAATCTTCCGGATGGTCATTTTCTTTACCTCTGCTCTGTTTGTTGTCTCTGTGTCTCAGAACCGGGCTCTTCACGCCAGACATGGCGTTCGAGACCATTGTGAAGCGGCAGATCGGGAAGATCAAGGAGCCATGCCAGAAGTGTGTGGACCTGGTCATCTCTGAGCTGGTCAACACCGTGAGGCAATGCACCAAGAAGGTAAAGCCTACAGTTTCACTGCTTATTCCGCTATAGGGATCTGATGACTGAGGCACTGGTGACTGTGGACTGTGTCTAACATCAAGCTAATGTCACTCTCATCTTTGCTCCGTTGAGTTTTCTGAAGCCTTCTGAAGTTTGTGTGACTCCACAGACACAAGCTTCAGCAGATGTGGTGAAGGAAAAAGTCTGGAAAGAATAGCAAATGTTTGTAAATAGGTATCTTGCGATTGGCATTCCAGCAAAATGAATAAGGAGTGTGAGACACGACGGTGCTTATAACAGCAGCTTATCATGAGAAGCCCAGTTGTCAGCTGATGCCTTTCACGCCCTTGACGATGGTACTTGTTGTGATGTGGTGTGAGGCGCTATGGTGCCCATGTGGCTCGCTGTGCACATTACTGGTGTGTCCCCTGGGCCACAGCTAGCCCAGTACCCCATGCTGAGGGAGGAGATGGAAAGGATCGTCACCCAACACATCCGTGACCGGGAGAGCCGTACCAAGACCCAGGTTAGCTGCACCTTCTTGCTCCAACACCTTCCAGCTTAGCAACACTGAGGTTTCACCACCTGCGTGAGGCAGCACCGGAGACCATAACTAGAGATTTTAACCAAAAGAACAAGCACAAAAACCACAGGAATCGGTAGGTGGAATGGTGCATCTCTTACTGTTATAGCAACCTGCCCATTGCTCTCCTATTACAACATACAATCATGGAAAAAATTAAGAGACCAGCACACAGTTTATTATTTCGCTCATTTCTCAAGTTATGGGTGTGTGTCTGAGAATAATATATATTTTTATGCAAACTGCAGTCTGGTTCTTCCCTGCTTCTCATTAATGAAGAGCTTCTTCCTTGTTTTATGGGTCTTCAGTCCTGCTTCTATGAGCCTGATACAAACTGTCCTAGCAGTGCACTTCAAACCTGCACTTAATGTTTCCTGTTCCTTTCGAAGGTCACTTGATGTCATCTTCCAATTCATGAGAAACTGTCAGATAAGTTCATCTCTGGCATTAGAATGTCCACCCTTTACCTGGCTGGTTTCTAGTCATTCCCAGTGTCTCCTGTTTCAAATTATTTTTGTGTACTGCTATCTAAGATTTTTTTTTAACCTGAAACCATCTTGCTGCTCAGCACAGCCTCTGCCAGCAGAACCACAATTAAACCATAATTTAAAAATGCAGATTTGATTAAAATTATAGAGTGGTCCACAGCTGTAATTATATCCATTTGGTACTGAATGTAATGCCTGCCTACAACTGAAAACCTATTGACTTTATCCACTAGAGTTTAGTCCTGTTGAATGTCAATCCTCAGGCTTATTTTACTTCCAGGTGATGCTGCTGATCGACATTGAACTGGCTTACGTGAACACAAATCATGAAGACTTCATTGGGTTTGCCAAGTAAGATCCTACCTGTTTATTTACCCTCTTCTAATACACAGTAGGTTACTGCTGCTAAGGAAACTTCTCTTTGCAGTGCACAGCAAAGGAGTAACCAGATGAGCAAGAAGAAGGCTTCTGGAAATCAGGTACAGAGTCTGTGGCACATCGCCCCCTATTGGGCTACCTCCAGGCCTTCTCTGTTCTGATATTTTCCATTCTCGTTGCTTTGTATTGTTCTGTTGAGATACACTTGGGCTTCACTTCTATTTTCTTTTGCTCTTTTCCTTTGCTGTATTTTTTCTGTTTATTTGCTCTAATAATTTTACCTGTTTTCCTTCGCTTTGCTACTATTACTATGGCAACGCCACCAAAGGATGAGATCATGGTGAGTCTGCCGGCCCCCTGAAGGCTGGCGTATCTGTACGTACCCATATGTTATACACACATGTAACCCCCACCCCAGTCGAGATCTTTACCATTGCAACCTCCCAGCTCCCGATCCACTTCTGTGTCATGACCTAATGACCATGGAAAAATGTCATTACTGAGACGATGGCAGTCAAGAACTTAAAATATAGTTAAGATTTAAAATATAGTTAAGGTATAAATGTATGCATATGCACACTTTCATTAAGACATTCTTTATATGTAATCAGTGTCACATAGATTTTTTTTATTTTATCCCAAAAACATTTTACTAAGAGTCTTGCAGTAGTGGCATTGGCTGGTGGCAGAAAGGTGGCTCACCTATCACCTCAGGTTTAAAGAAATCTGTCTGTCTATCTGTCTGTCTATCTGTCCTTCTGTCTATCTGTCCGTCTGTCTGTTCGTCTGTCAATCTGTCTGTCTGTCTGTCTGTCTATCTGTCTGTTTGTCTGTCTATCTGTCTGTCTGTCTGCGTGTCTGTCTATCTGTCTGTTTGTCTGTCTGTCAACTTTCTGTTCATACATTCATTCATTCATTCATTATTGTGGTGCCTAGCAGCAGATCTGCATTTCATCATTTTTTTTTTTGTTTTATTCCTTCGTGAACAGGAGGTAGAACATTCTCCAAAATCATCTGTGTTTCTGGACGATACAGTGTCCTGTACAGTTATCAGTGCAGCATGTAGGTCACCGATCCACTGCCATAATATTCCTGTTTTTCCACCTTTCCGATTATGTCCGAAAGCCACTAGTGGGCTAAGTGAAGAGAAAGCCGTAAGGGTGAATGATCACCGTGCCGGCAGCAGAGTAGATGAGGGACTCCCTTTATTGATGGTGGCAGATCTAGCTAAAGGGCAACATGCCACTTCAAATGTTGATGCAATGTTACCAAATTGCCCGTACGTGTGCGTGTGAGTCAGTGGTACGTGAGTGTGTCCTCTAATGGGCTGGTGCCCCATCCTGGGTTGTTCCCTGCCTTGAGGCCACAACCTTCAGGATAGACCCCGGACCCTCTGCGACCCTGAATAGGATAAGTAGTTTCAGAAACTGGATGGATGGATGTCGCTACCATTCTTCTGAGAAATAACACGTATCGCTGATGTCACTGGTGATGCTTAGGCCTTATTGATAGGCCCAGGTTTTCGGTGAGGGAATCTCCTTCTGCCGGTATTATAGGCAATATCTTGGATGTAGACGACCTTGGCCGAGTTGAGCAGACAGGCTCCCTCACCAGAAGGCATGACAGGGGCTCCGTGTTCGTTTTCTGCTGAGTAAAGACAGGGTCTCCCGTGATGTGTCTTTTGTCCGTGCCCCACGCAGGTGATCAGGAAAGGCTGGCTGACCATCAACAACATCGGCATCATGAAGGGGGGGTCTAAAGAATACTGGTTTGTGCTGACCGCTGAGACTTTGTCCTGGTACAAGGACGATGAGGTGAGTCTGGAAAGTCTTTGTTCTTGTAGTAAAAAATGGAATCTTTTCGCATTTAAATAAAGTATTCATATTCCTACAGCAGCTTACCAAAGATCTAGTCTACCGCTGCCCAGACATTAACCTGCAATTGCCTAGTATGCTAACAACATCTCACAGACTTAACTAATGCCGTCAGTTACCTTTCATTTAAGAACCACTCATTTTTTACTAACTGACCAGGATTCAAGGGCGTAGGTTTGGTTTAAACATCGGTAAGGGCCGAATCAGCCCTGAACTCCACACACATGGTGTTCCCACAGTACTGGAAGGGACATTTCCCTACATCAGTACCCAAATCTACACCTTTGCCAGCATTTTAGGTGGAACCAATTTTGCACTGTTCCAAATAGTTGCTTTTCCTGGTGTGGTTTTGACTTGAAACACCATCTACAGGAGTATGAAATCCAAAGTATCCTCCAGCACTGGGAGCAGGATTAGGGGATTTTGCAGTGCCCTATAAAAAGCCCAGGCCTCACTGCACTCTCCAGCTCTGCTCTCCAGTACCCAGTTAATGCAGTGGGCCATCCTTTTTATTTGGTTTGCTGTGGTTTGAAGGGAGGTCCATAGATTTTTCATGACCTCTCAGTTTACAGAGTTCAGATGAAGGGCGGCTGGATTCCTAGAGGGGACAGAGGGCCAGCCTAAAGTAAGCCACCCCCCCTGAGTGTCAGACACGTTAATGCTGGCACCTAGCATGTGCCGACCAGAAGCGGGCCCTGTCACGGCTGGCAGTCGGGGGTAATTCGAGAGCACGTCTGCTTCTCATAAACCGATCCTTGGGGGGGGGGGGTCTGGCGTGATGGGCCGGGTCTCTGGTAAACTGGCTGGGACTCTAATGGAGACCATGTGGTGTAGAGGGGGTCTATGAAGGCTCCTTTTTATCTGCTGGCACACAAAGGCATCGGCTGGTTCCCCCCACCCCTCTTGTACCCACCGCTCTTCTGCTAAATGACTAACACATACACACACACACGTTTGTAATTATATCTTTGTGGGGACTTTCCATTTATTTCTATGGGGAAAACTCTAATCCCAACACGATGGCCTTTCCCAACCCTAACCTTAACCGTGAGTAATCAAACAAAATGTGAGATTTTTGTTTTTTTAAATGCATTCAGAGATCTTTGTGGGGACCCAAAAAATTATCCCCATAACATCAGACACACACACACACGGCAGACTTAGCCCTGCCCCCACCCCTAACCTCTGCATGTATTTATTTTAACATGAGCTAAGGATGGCAGTTTCCTTCAGAGCAAGGACCCAAAACTAACAGAGCCTGGCTCTGAGGAAAAATGGCCCATTGTTTTGTCATGGAAAGGCTGGAGGGGCTCGCTGCAGTGACTCCAGCGTGCCGTGTGCCGGGGGCTCTATTTCTGTGGGGTTTTGCGGTTTGGAAGACGTCGGAGGTGGAAGTCCTGTCGAGATGGAGTATGTATGAAGCAAAAATGTGACATTTGATGTGCAACAACATTTTCATTTTCCCTCTGTTTTTAAATCATAGAAAATGCTGCGCTTTATGTATGCAGACGTCGATCGGCGAGATTAGTGTCACTGTTGTGAGATACACACCATTCTCGGTTCATCTGCTCTGCCTGAACACCTGTCGCATTTGCCCAGGAATGCAGCGATAAAAAGTATTTTGGCAAAGTCATGAAATCTCCTCGCCGCTTTCTCTGCCTCCATCAAGTCATCGTGCGCATGGAAATGTACTCGGCCTGCCATTTAGTGTGTGTGTGGGGGGGCAAACACTCACACCTTGTGGTGACGGCAAGTCGCTCTGAATGAGTCTGTGCACTAAGTGAGTATTATTGATGAGCGTGAGTTGGCCTGGCAATGGGGGGAGGCCAAATGTGTGCCGTCCCTGTCCTTCTGTCTCTGGCTGCGCCCTGCCCCTCTGATGTGGGTATATGGGGGGGGGGGGGTCCTACCCAGCTACTGTGGCAGGCCAGAGACCCACGTTGGTGCACCCCCCCCCCGCCCACATCTAGACGCTAATAATGACCTTGAGTTAGCCAAACTTTGGCAAGGGACAGTGGGTGAGGTGGACTGCCGGGGGGAGGGGGGTCATCTGGTTTCCATTAGCAGACATACCAGGTCTTTAAACCCAGAAGCCCAATGCTCCCCGGGCTCGCTGGGAAAGGGAGTTCTGCAAGAATGAAGGGGGGGGGCCTCATGCGCAGTTTGAATGAAAACGGCCCCCGCTGAGCTAAGCCCAGGCACCCCGCCAGGACTGAGATCCGACCTCCCATCGTCTTCACATCCCATGTGTTAGTAACTCACGTTCATACAGGCCTGTATGAACAAAGACACGCGCACACACACACACACACATACACACACACACACACACACGGCTGCATATGCGCAGTACTGCCTGCTACATCACTGTGGTAATGTTAGGCATGCTGATGTGAATGATTGGTTGAGGACAGTAGCATCAGAAATGTGTATTATCAAGGTACAGTGTGTGAAGCATTTCCCAGCATTCCCAGCATTTCCCAGCATTCCCAGCAATTCCCAGCATTCCCAGCGCCTTCCCGACACGAAAGCGCCATTGTGCAGTGTGGCTGCTCTGTGATGGATGCTGTCAGCCTTAACGAGGAGCCCGGATGCGGATCTTATTTCAGGCGCCGCTGAGAAGCATCAAAGCCACAGCTGCTGATCTGTTTACTTAGGGCTGGATTTGTGTTCTTTGGGTCTGGGCTTGTGCAGGATGTCGTATTTTAAAATGTAAGGCTTGCAAGAAAAAGCTAGTGAATAATGCGCACACAAAGCGTGTTTCCAGAATAAAAATGAGAAGGTGTTTGTATTGGGAGAAGAATAATGCAGCAACGCATTATTATGCAGCTTCAGATGCAGGTGAAAACAGATGTATGGTGTATATGCATGGTGTATATGCTGTTAGAGTTTGTGGAAGCCCCCCCCCCCCACACACACACACACACACACCCATGAAGTCTTTCAGACTGCATGTCTTGCGGTGTGATTGCTGGCTGGAGTGCAGCAGCCTTCAGTGTTGATCTGGGACGTCCCCAAATCCTCATCCTGCTGGAAAGTCGCTTATATCAGGACCATAAACAACCCAAAGTTTGGCTGTCCTGACGTCCTGAGCTGTGTGTGTGTGTGTGTGTGTGTGTGTGTGTACTATGAACGTACTGTGTGTATATATACTATGAGCATAAGAAGTGCGGATCCCCTTCAGTAGAAAGATGTCAGCCAGTGGTTTTTACTATGCTTGTGCTGTGTATGAATGAGACTGACACCACTATGAAATTAAATCAAGCTCCTCCCACACCACCCTACAGACATGCGAGGCTTTATTGTGAGTATCAGATCTAACTCTATGTATGTGTTAGTCTCACACTAATGATTATGCATAAAAGCTATCATTTTTGTTCTGTTTTATAATATTCTGTGAAATGATCCACTTTAAGTATATAAAATATAAAGACAAAAATATGTGTCTTAATAAAACAAAAATAAACAGTAATTTAGAAGGCAGGGTGAAAATGAGAACATTTATTGCATTCTTGCTTACATTCCAGATCAGACAGATAAGAGACTCATGTACACGTGACTCTGGCAGCCGATTGAGAGGCTTGGGGGCCGATTGAGAGGCTTGGCGGCCGATTGAGAGGCTTGGGGGCCGATTGTGAGGCATGACAGCCGATTGAGAGGCTTGGCGGCCGATTGAGAGGCTTGGGGCCGATTGAGAGGCTTGGCGGCCGATTGAGAGGCTTGGGGGCCGATTGAGAGGCATGACGGCCGATTGAGAGGCTTCATGGCCGATTCAGAGGCTTGGGGGCCGATTCAGAGGCTTGGGGGTCGTTTCAGAGGCTTGATGGCGTGCTCCCCCACACAGCCTAACCAATGTGCAGACTACTGTACAACCGCTACTTCCTGAACAGGTAGTCTGAACACTGGGTAGGCGGGGCGGGCCGCGGGCTCCAGGCTGTAGCTGTAGGGTCCGGGAAGATTCAGTAAAGCGAATACACCGGCAGGCTGTCTGCGCACCACACGCTGCAAATGTTTCACAGCCCAGATTCCGCGGAACGATTCATTTAACACAATGAATTATTTAGAAAAAGGCGAGTTGCTACTCTGCACTGCTACGCAAACCTTCTGCCCCTCTGAGGAGTGAAGGCCCAGACCATCTGAGGAAAGGCGTCAGTGACGGGTCACGGGTGCCACTGTCCGCATTCCTGGGTCTCGTCTCGCAGAGTAACACAGACAGGGTGTGAAACACACAGTTCAGCCCATCTCTGAGTTTAATCAAAAATGTGTTTGGTACACTACAGAAAAAAACAGCTTTTTCAATATGGATACCAAACAAACGTTTGCTTAGATTAATTGGCTGCACCATTCATTCATTTGGCTCACCAAAGGATACACCATATAAAGACCACCCCAGTGGGCTAAGACCACCCTAGTGGGGATATACCTGCCTGCCTGTGGGTCATTTGGCTTTTTTAAACAAAGTCAATCCCCGGATTCCCCATGACCCTGAACTTTGGGAACACATTAAAGAGAGTTGCCAAGGGTGTTTTGTCTTTTGCTATTTTTTTTTTTTTAAATGACCAGGATTAGTCATTGTCATGATGCTCAGTGTGTTTCCATTCCTTAAATTATTAGCGATTATAAGAGTATTAACCTGGATCTGAATGGATTTTGCTCAGATGCGTCGACACTGTTACCTGACTGGAATATATAGTCAGACCAAAGAGAGCCGCATGCCCACTAGAAACAAAGCAAGAAGAAAACCCGTAGTAGCCCTAATAATCAGAGTCTATGAATTAGCCGACTGCATGAGTACAGCTTTACCTTCTGCCATCCGGGGGCTGGGAGGCTCATATAGTGACAGTGGGTTTGCTGGATGGACTGGCGGGCAAATTCCCTGGTGGAAGGTCGGAGAGGTCTGGGACCGCGGTCGGTCCCACGTCACCTAGTGAAAATGCAGAGTCCCCACCCACCTTCTGAAAGAGAAGAAGGAGAGGAGGACACCGAACGGGAAAGCATACCTTAGGGCCAGTCCGATGGAGCTGGCAGGGCTGTCTGCCTCCTCCGCGCTCCTCTTCTTCTGCCTCCTTCACTTGTGGTCTTCCCCCACCTCTCCTGGTGCTTTGGGCTGTGAGTCTGAATTGGTGCCTCCGCTTTATTTCCTCATGAAGGTCCACACTCAATGGAAGTGGTGTGGACATACGGAGATGCTCTGTCTTTCCCAGTTAACTACCCCCTGGCCCCGGATCACTAACCTACAGAAAGTTCTTCTCGACAAGCCTTAAAAAGAAATAAACGAACAGCTAAATACGTATTCTTTGTGGTGTTTTTCGGGATAGGTCAAGTCAAAACAGCGTAGAGAGAGACTTCCTACGGCATCATCAGAAGTGCACATGAGCTGAAGGATGGGAGGAAGCGGCCAGCATCCCATCCCAGCAGCAGAGAGCAGACTTGCCGGATTGACGTGGCATAGCTTTGTTAACTAACTTTCCCCACTGAGAGAGGGAAAAGAGAGAGAGGGGAAGAGAAGGGGTGGAGCTTTGGACCTCTTTTTTTCCTTATTCGTCTGGATTTTAGCTTTTTTTTTTTTGGTTGCTTTTTGGGAGGCAGCAGGAAGTAGAGGGTCAGAGGTCAACAGGAAGTGATATGTTTTAGGTCGCCTCATATAGATGATGGAAAGGGGGTGAGGGGTGACTGAAGAACAGCGGGGGGGGGGGGGGGGGGGGGTGATTTGGGGATTTTTATTGTGTTAGGGATCGTGAGTGGGTGCATGGGTGTTGGTGATGCTGTGTGGGGGAGTCTGGGGGGGGGG
>JAABNY020000039.1:16853858-16884382 GCA_015164015.2 Brevimyrus niger
GCCTGGCTCATGTGGTGTGTCCGGAGTGAAGCACTGCTTCGGGGCCTGGCTCATGTGGCGCGTCTGGAGTGAAGCACGGCTTCGGGGCCTGGCTCATGTGGTGTGTCCGGAGTGAAGCACTGCTTCGAGGCCTGGCTCATATGGCGTGTCTGGAGTAAAGCACCGCTTCAGGGCCTGGCTCATGTGGTGTGTCTGGAGTGAAGCACTGCTTCGGGGCCTGGCTCATGTGGTGTGTCCGGAGTGAAGCACTGCTTTGGGGCCTGGCTCATGTGGTGTGTCCGGAGTGAAGCACTGCTTCGGGGCCTGGCTCATGTGGCGCGTCTGGAGTGAAGCACTGCTTCGGGGCCTGGCTCATGTGGCGCATCTGGAGTGAAGCACTGCTTCGGGGCCTGGCTCATGTGGCATCCGCGGATAAAAAACCCCAGCTCTTGTCCCCTCGTCCATCTGCTTTACTGGAAGTTGCTCAAAAGCGGCCTCCTCAGACCTCACACCGGAGCCCAGAAACCCTGCGAGCAGCTGACCTGTGTTCTGCACTTAACTGGGGGCGCCTGCTTTTTTTCGATCTTCGGTATCTTTTGCACGTTCGTAGAATGTCCTGCATTGGCCCACATAAATCCCTTGCACCAACTTTACCACATTTCCCAATCTCTGTTTTTATTTCATGCAGTTGTGATTGTATCATGTTCACTGAAGTGTTGGTTTGAATAAAAAGAGTAGCATGTATCTGCAAGCTAATCTGACTGCGGTGAAAACTCTGTAGAAACGTCGCATAAAACACTAATCTGCACTGAAAGTGTACCGGCCAAAGCTTGCTGTTTGGCATGTTTTTTTTGAGGAAGGAAAGTCTGAAGAATTAAAGTTTTTTATTTTTTTTTTTGGAAAGGAAAGAAATAAATACAGAAAAAGAAAGAAGGGGGAAAAAAACAGTTTGGAAAAGCACTGCTGGACCCCAGCCAAGGCAGAGACTTTTTGGTGATGAGGGTTAGAAGCTGCGTTATTGCTCCCAGATGCTTGGAGCAGCCTTTGAAGCAGCTTTCCAATCTGCGTGTACAGAGACAGACACAGGACACTCTTAAAGCTGCTCCCCCCCCAGCACTGACCAGCATGTGGTTCCCTGGGGTGTCTGTGTGCCTGCCTGTATGCTTTGTGAGTGTGTGTCGATGCATGTGTGAGATAATTGCTTCTGCACACGCCGCCTGGGTAGTTTCTCTTGAACACTTGGGCGCATTCGTGATTTTTTTTTTTTTTTTTTATCTACTTTGATTGTTCTCGGGGAAAAGTTATCCCGACACACTCTCCTCCCAACCAGCCAATGACGTTGAGCTCTCTGAGGCCTTGGTTTGAACCCTTTCCAGCTGCCTCTGCTGAAGAAATGTTCTGTGGTTTTCAAACGTATCGCAGCTCCGGCGTTTGCAAATCCAAGAAGTGACTTTGCGCTGACAGTGAATGGCAATGATGCCGTATGTGTGTTCAGAAGAGCGTCAGGACTGTGTTGCTGTGTTTCTGTTGCATTGATTTACAGTTTTTGCATGATCGTACGAGCCCCTCTGCATTTGCTCCCAAAGACGTAATTCTTGTCTCAAAACATGCCCTGCTGGAACACCTGGAGAATCGCTTGCAGTCCTCCCTGGCCACCCCCCTCACATCCACTTTTTGACATTTCAGTCAAAAGGGAGGTCTCTATCCTCGGAGTGATGTAAACCATCTGACGTGTGTGTAGCTCTGTGCATGTGCGTGTGTGTGTGCGATTGAGACCCCCGCATGAATGATACCAGGCAGCTCACTCCTTTCCACACTGAGGAAATACATTTCAGAGCTACAAGTTAGGAAGCACGCCAGCCTCATTCAGTCCTCTGCACGTCTCTTTCTTCCCTCTCTCTCTTTCTCCCTCTCTCTCTGTCTCTTCCTCTCCTATCCATCCTCCCCACCTTCATGCTCTGTGTCTGCTATCTGGCCAGGACAAAGGAAAATGTCGGTCTTCCGCAGTGAGTCACTCGCAGGCTGTCCCAGTTTCATTCCTCCCTGTCCTGGCTGGGGTGCAGGCAGCACTCAGACAATAAGCCAGAGCTCTCCCCCTGTGCCCCCCCTTACCCCCCCAGCACTTGCCCATCACCATAGGCTGGACAGTCCCCCTTGCTACCGCTGCTGCATTAACTGGCTGAAACAGAGCTGGGCAGCCAGCTTCTCTATGCCGGGCTCCTCACACGTGTAACTCCTCCAGCTCGCCTGTGTAAATGCAGGCCGCGCTTCCCTGAGGCCTCCTGCCTTCTGATACGGGTGACTTTGCAGTCCTGCATTCTTATTTCACAGCTTTAATTGCTTCCAGGCGCTGCGGTGGCCGTTTCTAAAGCTGGACTTTGCCGGCTCTGGTTTAGTCCAGTCTCTCTCTTTCGGCACCCCCGCCTGCCCGCCCGCCCGCCACTTGCAGTCTGACCTGTTTTGGCGCCCCCTGCAGGAGAAAGAGAAGAAGTACATGCTGCCACTGGATAACCTGAAGCTGAGGGATGTGGAAAAGGGTTTCATGTCCAGCAAATATATTTTTGCACTCTTCAACACAGAGCAGAGGTCAGCACGCTCTCCATGTACACACACCCTCCCGGTTGATATAGCACCCTGCAGTGCCCCCCCCCTCCCCCACTGTTGTGACAGACACCCTTTCTGCCGACTCTAACCTGCAGAAATGTGTACAAAGACTACCGGCAGCTGGAGCTGGCTTGTGAGACCCAGGAGGAAGTGGACAGCTGGAAGGCCTCCTTCCTGCGGGCTGGGGTCTACCCTGAGCGCATCACGGTAGGGTCAGGTCAACCTGCACACGTGCAGCATAACTTGCGTCAGGCAGCTGGACGTGCAGAAGTATGAAGAAACACAGAGCTCGTAAATTAAAGGACATATATAAAGTGTGTCCCCCCACCGATCGTTAGCGATATTTGCTATGGAAATCCTCCAGTCAGCTGCTTACAAGTGGCTGGACTGAGCAGTGACAGAGTGTAGCAGAGCCAAGCACAGCGCAGCGACCCTTCCAAGAGACAGGGCTTACACACCTCAGTGGAATTCAGAGCGAGATTTGTGTGGACTCCCCCTGCTTGCTTGCTGATGTTTTTTTCCTCTGCCCTCCTCTTCTCCTCCCCTCCTACCTCACGTCGGTCTACGGGGTCCTTTAACTGCACATCCTGGCTCATCCTCAGGAGAAGGAAAAGGTAGGTGCTGAAGCTCCAAGCCGCTCTCCACATGTCATCCTGATATCAGACGGCTCCATCCCTCTCTTGTATGATCATGTGACTGCCTGGTGGTATAATCCATGTGAAACGCACACCTGCAGTCACACATCTAATATGTGTCTATGTGTCAAGCGCTGCTCATTCAGCAAATTTCTCCCCTGTTTTTGTGGGAGGCGGAGCAGACGGCTCAGACCTCAGGCCCTCACGCTATGAAATTCACTTCATTCCCAGTCCAAATAAAACCAGAAGCTGTCCATGGTGGGTCACTGTTAGCGTGCAGTAGAACAGACAAAAGATTCTGATATTCTGATGTCTATTCCGAGTTCAAATTAAGTTGTCAGTAATGGATGCCTGAGACTTACACATGGATCCTAGATGTCCTCTAGTTCTATACTTAAATTACTACACGGTACCTCGGTTCTCAAATTCACTAGAACTCAAATTTCTTGAAAATTGAACAAACCAGTCTGACCTGACCTATTACAATGCAATTCTTACTTGAATGCCTTCTTGACAGACTGGACGATTAATCAAATAAAGCAGTGCAACATTACAGTAACTAACAATAAATAAACCACTAAGTTACGTGTACTATTAGAGCATTTATGTCATTTATTTATACTTTATTTTACTAGGAAAATTAACTGAAAAACAGTTTTCACTGCTTTACGTGATATTCGTGAGAAATGGCGTATCACACATAGCCTGGGATACAAATGTCATGCGTGTAACTAAACTCTTCAGCCAATAAGGGCAAAGGTGTGTCATCACGAAGGTGGTTCCAGTTTGTGCAGCCGGTTGAGACGTCGCAATGTATCTAACCGTAATGCATTGCGTCAGGATCAGAATGCGTTGCTTTAAGCCAGCACTGCAAGCAAGTTGAATGAACAAGGTTAACGTGGAGGCGTGGCACACGGAAGGAGCAGACGATCGGGGCAGGACAGGGGTAATGTTGTGATAAGATATTTATCATTTTGGAAGCCATTAAGAAAAAAATTCTCTTGTTTTATCCTGTTCATTTTGTATTTAAATGTTAAAAAAAAACATATTTAGGTGTAATTTTGGGGGGTCAGGAACCAATTAATTGGTTTTTCATTATTTCTGATGGGAAAAATTCGATCAGAACTCGAACTTTTTAGGATTCGATCTGGATTCCAGAACGGATTAAGTTTGAGAACCGAGGTACCACTGTACTTTCTGACAGGGCCTGTCCCTCCCGACCCTGCCCTTCCTGTATTTTTCTTGTTTGGCCAGCAGGTGTCGCTGGCTATCCTGTTCTCCAATCTATTTCTTGTCCTTCATGTCCCTGGTGTGTTTCTCCAGTGTACCACATAGCTCCATGGGCTGAGCGTGTGGCTACAAACCCTCGCCATGAGTTGAAGGCCAGCCTCCTCAATTTGTATTTATTGGATTTTTGTCTCCCCAGTCTTTGTTCCCGGTCATAGGTTTTCTTTGCTTTAGTCTTATTCTCTTACATTACTGTTTGTATTTTGGTTCCATGTTACTTTTCCTAGTGCAATACCTCCCAGTGTGGTTAGTGTTCCATAGTTTCAATATTTAAAATCCCCGGTTCTGTGCTCATTATTGTAATTCACCCCACCTGCTGCTTGTTGCGCTGTGTCTTGAATGATTGGTTAATTGTTATGTTCCACACCTGCCCTCTCGTTAGTCGGTTACCTATTTGTATTTACATGCCTGCACCTGTTCTGTTCTCCAGTCAGTCATTGTGCTGTTTTCCTGTGTATTATGCTGTTATTTTCTCCTAGCGTTTGTCCTGGTGTTTGCCTGTTCTCCTTTGTATGTCAGTGTATTGTTTTTTTTTCTCCTCATTTATTCTTTATCAAGTTTACTTCTGACCCCTTGTGGTCCCTTTTACTTTGTGGTTTCCCTTTGTGTTTTTGGTTTTGTTTAATAAGCCCCTTTAGTCTCTGAGCCACATGTGGATCGCCCACCTCTTTCTTCCCTGCACCATACCCTACCTCCGTTACACTTAGTGATTATGTAAAAGAATATAATTCTGTAATGAGTTTTATTGCCATACTAGGCCCATTGAACTAGAGTGTGTGCACCACTGATGTGTGTGTGTGTGTGTGTGTGTGTGTGTGTGTGTGTGTGTGTACACGTTTGTTGTGATTTGGCAGTATGGGCTTCAACCACAGATCAATCTCCACTGTGGGTATCAATCACGAATCCATCCCCAATATGGGTATCAACCCCTCTTAAAATCCTCTCACTTTTAACCTTGTGTGAGTGTGACTCACTGTGTCCCCTCTGGCTGTGCCACCTCGCAGCAGAGTGACGCTGGGGAGGAGAACGGCTCCGATGGCTTCATGCACTCCATGGACCCCCAACTGGAGCGGCAGGTGGAAACCATCCGCAACTTGGTGGACTCCTACATGGCCATCGTCAACAAGACTGTGCGGGACCTCATGCCCAAGACCATCATGCATCTGATGATAAACAACGTGAGTGCTCCTATCCCACGCTGACAAAAGCTACCTCACAGTCTCCTGCTTTCTCCATCCGTGATGCTGTCAATGCCGTTGCTGCTCATTCGCACCTCCTTCCTGCCTCCACTGTAGACAAAGGAGTTCATCCACTCTGAGCTGCTGGCCTCCCTGTACTCCTGCGGGGACCAGAACTCGCTGATGGAGGAGTCTGCGGAGCAGGCCCAGCACCGCGACGAGATGCTGCGCATGTACCACGCCCTGCGCGAGGCCCTCAACATCATCGGAGACATCAGCACCTCCACCGTCTCCACTGCCCTGCCTCCCCCCGTCGACGACTCCTGGCTGCAGGTGCAGGGGGGGCCATCCGGCCGCAGGTACTGGAAGCATCTGGGAAATGCCTGAATGCTCGTGTTGAATAATTCATAACATTCACCGTGGCTAATAGTAGTTTAGATTATCAGTATGAAAGAGAAGATTATTGATTTTTCTATGATTATAGTCTAGGATAAAAGGGTGGAATGACTATTAATTGGCTTACCGGACATGCTGATACAGTAGAAGGGGATCATATAACATAGTGCAATACAGAATGGAGCAATTTTGCAGTTAAGCAGACCAGGACACAGACAGAAAAGCCAAAATCAAAACACTATGGAGTCTGGAGTGGTGAAGTGTCTCCCCCTGCTGTAAGATATCTGTACTGCTTCTGGGAGTTTATCTAAGAGCTTTGACATTCTTAGGTCCCCAATGTCCAGCCCCACCCCACAGAGAAGGGCTCCCCCTGGGCCACCTGCCCGTCCAGGATCGCGCAGCGCGGCCCCTGGACCACCCTCTGCCGGGGCCCCGCCTGTGCCCTCACGTCCTGCAGCCTCCCCCGATCCGTTTGGAGGACCCCCACCCCAGGTCCCTTCTCGACCCAACCGAGCTCCCCCTGGTGTGCCAAGGTGAGCCAGAGTCTGAAGATATTCTCCATAGATATGAATTTAGGATAAGACTATACTGGGCTAACAAAGTTAGGCCATATTGGTAAAAAAGAGCTGTGAGAATTTATACCAGGGAGATGTAGGACATATTCATGCCGAATGCATTGCAGATGCAGACTTTGACTGATGTACTGACAGTGTATACCTTTTATTTCAAGTGCCGCATCACAAATCCTCAACTCCCGGCCCCTTGTTCCACAGCTAATACTGCTCCGCCCTTCACAGCAAAATATCCAGTTTGTTCATAAGTCCTGCTGGACTCAAGTAAACATGGTCAGTGTTATTAACACTCTCAGTGTTAAAGTAACACTGCCTATGACCGTGTGTTGGTTGCTCAGATCTCATTCTCTCCAAAAACCGAGATGCTGCATGCAATTAAAAAAAACACCACAAGTTTAGTTACTGAGCTGTACTTACAGTTGACATATTCTGTCACTCTGACAAAACTTTTTTTGTTCCCCCCAGTTTTTTCCATCATTCAGCCGTATAGTCACATGCCATGATATATTTTGGGGGCAGACAAAGCATGGGAATCCATGAATACCTCATTCTAGGACCCATTTGACCCAGAGAGCACCTTGGTCTAGACCTTTGTAATTTAGGTTCTGTCGTTGGTTAAACATAGTTTTACTGAGAATCATTTGCCCAGCAAAGAAATCATTGTTTGTCTTCAGACAAATGATAAAAATGACAAAATTCAGAAATATAGAGTCACACAGCACCGTCACATTCTTGTTGTTTTACCTCATATTTAACTTGGGTTCACAATCGTCTTATTTCTTTTATCCTCAATCCCCAGGGGAGTAAAAATGCAGATATCCATAGCTGTACTACATAGTGTGCAATGTAACACCATAAATTAAAGAATTATTTTTAATTTTATTAACCTTTATTTAACCATGCAAGACAGATTAAGAACAAGTTTCTTATTTACAACTGTGGCCTGGCAAAAGGCAGAGCCTAATACAAGAAACTAAGCTGATCCTATTTTCAGTGTGACACTGATGGGTCTAATTATGTCTGGCCTTATTAAACTCACATGGAATACATTCTGCAGCTGCTTTGTGTGAGACCCATCTTTGCGCTCCATGGTACTGAAGTGCTCCCAGATAAACACTTAGCCGGTGCACACTGCACAGCTCCCACCTGCAGCTTCACGTCCCACCCGCAGCTTCACCTCCCCCCCACAGCTTCACCTCCCCTCCGCAGCTTCACCTCCACCTGAAACATGTGCATGCTCTTCTCCGGCTGTCCCACGTATCTCCATCTAACCTCCATCCTCCCAGCTCTGTGTCCACACCCCCGCTATTTCTCTGAGCACGAGAACGAAACTGTAAGGGGGGAGGAGAGAGAAAGTGAGTGTGAGAGTGTCTGACTTTCCGTAGCTCCTCGGGTTATATACTGTGTGCTTGAATTAAATGATTGACTAAGAACCATCCTGCTCCCCATTGGCTCACCAGGCCAGAACCGCTACAAAGGACAGCCTTGCTGTCTCCTCATAGGTTCCAGTTCTGCCAATCATGTGGATCTGTGCAGCTCTCTAATCTGATTGGGTTCTCTTTCTCTTTGACTGTGATTTCACACCACTCCAACTACTCGCTGGTTGATTATGATTATTGTTTCAGAATTTCAATCAGTGATCAATGAGGATTATCACTAATGGTATGTCTTATGTGCTCATTACATGATTTACACCTTTGCAAGTCTTTGCATGACCATCTTCTTGTTCAACAGCTTCCCCCTCACACACACAGTCATAAATGAACACAGGTATCTTCTTTTTTTTCCAAAAAGTTATAGCCCTCCACCCAACCCAGATGAGACGATATCACAACAGTGCCATTCTTGCCTTTCTCTATGCCTTCATGGGCCTGGTGGAATCTGGCAGGTCCAGATTTCTACTCGGTGCTCTCTTGGTGCCAGAAAATTTCAGAATGGATAGAAAGTTTCCCTCAGATGAACTGCAATGAAAATCATGATAGGAAATACACCACACAGTGCAAATACAGACACAGTTGACAGGATTACTCATCAAATCTATCTCACTCGTTGGTCCATAGACCTGTTGCTAAAGCTGTTTACTTGGAGGACATGAATTAATGTTGAGGCAGTGCTAGTGTTTGGTACTAAAGAATGTGTTATTTCAGTGCGTTTATGAACACAGGCCTAGATTAAAAGCGCACAGGCTGTGTGCTGGAGTCACTGTAATACTTCATAATTAAATACAGATGTTGGGAGTAGGACAATGGTAGAAAAAATCAGCCTCTACCATTATACGTGCATAACACCCTAACATGCATGTGGTCTTCATTTCACATATGTAGATTAATACAAAGTCTATGAAACAAGCTGTGTTTCCCTAAGATGAGTTCTGGAATTCAGGCTAATCAGAGACACCTATTTTGCTGGCTCCAAGGTCAAAGCCCTCTGTATGGCTACTAGCAGTCTCCAGTCTGGTGTTCCAAAGTCATGTTTACCTCCAATTGGTTACTTTTTAGTACTTTGGTACTATTCTTTGGTTACTAAATATATATTAGGGCTGTCAATAGATTAAAATATTTTATCATGATTAATCACACAACTGTGCAAATTAAATCATGAATTTATTCAACATTTGTCATTAGGGGATTTTTTTCAGGTGTTAATATTGTAATCAATATTAGAGTTGGCAAAGCATGATTGCTTTTTGCAAATGTATGCATTTATTATTGGAAATCAATTACCAACAATGAACAACAACAAAGATTATCCAAAGGTCATCAGAAACCCTTCATCACTTAAGAACAACTCAAGCCCAACAACAGATCAGCACGTTGACCTGCTAAATATTACATATTACTTAGTTATATAACTAAGTATAGATCAGAGGTCGACAACGAGTTCTCAGTTTTAAATCATTTAGACACGTAAAGGTGACTAATACCTTAATATTGTTCAGTTCTGTAGCAATAGTCTTCAGCCTCACCCAAGATCATTTGGCTCTGCAGTTGTCTGCCCTTAACTCTCCACTACTTGTAACTGTGCTGACCGAGCAGTGAAAAATGTCCTCATCACTCCTAACTCAGCTGGCTACAATATGTAAATCGGAGAAAGTATAATAATTTTATGAAGATCTGGGAAGGCATGTTGATGATTTTCTACAAAAAGTATATGAAAGAATTAGGAATCCCAATAAACTTAATAACCCTACATCCAATCTCGGACACTGAAGAAAACTCTGGAAAGTTACCATCTGACCGGAGACATGCTCTCGTAGAGAATGACTTTGAGGAAGAAGTAAATTGTGCAGTTAAGACATCACAGAAGTGTGCGACGGGCCGCCTCATTCACATTTAGCTAAAGAAATACCTAAATGAAAAATAAAAATAATTAACCCGTAAATAAATTATTTCTATTATTAATATGTTTTCATAATATGTTAATATGTTAAGACATGAAAATGCAAATTGCGAAAATGCTATCATTCTGAGAAGAGCCACAGCCTGGTATTTAAGACTAGATGTACTTCAGTGGTAACTTATTTCACATGGACATCAACTGCAAATAACTATGGTATTTTCGATGGACCCATCTGACAGAGTTTCGAAGATGAATCTGGCATTCAAAATACCCTTTTCTTTGTTCATTATTTTGCTCAAGCTGCCATCCGACTGAACTCGCATTAACGACATAAAAAAAATTTGTCACGTTATAATGAATTCCCGCTATTATAGCATTAACTTTGACATCCCTAATATATGTGTGTGTGTGTAAGAATATATGTAACTTCCTTGCTGCTTTAAATGAATATTTCTCAAGAATTTTATATAAATATAAATACATATATATATAATGTATAACATTTATTAACTTAAGCCAATATTAATTGACAGCAAATGGAACTGTAAATTTAAGGCATGAGACTCTAGTTACCATTAGGGGGCAGTGTTCCAGACAGATTCTTATGTGCATTACTGTGGATCCTGCGTGTTTATGCATTGTTGTCGGATGACCTGTCCTTCATCCCTGTGTTCATTTTTTTGTGTGTCTCCAAGTGGGGATTGTATTCAGTGAGCACCCCAGTGCTGTGAGTGTTGGTGGTCTTGACCGTGTCTTGTCTTCTCTCTGTCTGTGTGTGTCTCTTGGTCTATCTGTTTGTCCCTGTCTTCCTCGCAGTAGGAGGGCCCCGGCTTCGCCAACCAGACCCAGCAGATCCTCAGAGTCCTTACTTTTAGACCACTAACCCCGGGCATGAGACCCAGTGGACTGAGTCCCTGATCCCCAGCCAGACCTTCCCTCCAGCTCCTCCCCCAACTCCCACACTAGTGCACATGCTTGTGCAGGCACCACCCACTTTTCACAAATCATAGAGAGACAATAATATCTAATTGTGGTGATTATATTATGTTACAGTGATGATACTTTAACCCTCATACTATCTACAGCTGCACAACTTTATTTGTAAATACAGCATTTTTCATTGTAGCAGCCATGAAGCGTTACTAAGAAATATACTTGAAAAACATGTAAAAAAAGAAAGAAAATGTACTGTAGCCGACATCTAGCCTGTGTGTATTATAAACGCAAACGTATACACACCATGCTTCCCTGATTCCACAATAAGGATGCCTTTTTGTCCCTGCACAGCACTCATACATTCTTCTTGGGCAGTGTGATACACCTTCGGTGTCTGCAGGCTCTTTCCTCATATAGGATATCCCCGACCCCCCCACTCCCCCGGCCTCTCGTGCATGTCCTTCTGCCCCTCTTCTCTATTTCAATTCCCATTTTTCACTCGCTGTGGCGCTAAATATCCTCCCCAGAAGGAGCTCCTCCTTACCGTTTCTCTGGGAGATTTTAAACGCTGGCTGAGCTGCTTGCGCCTGGTTGCTCTTTCAGCGTCAGTAGTTATGAGAGGTATTTCCCCATCACAGGTGATTTGTAGTGACCCCCACTGCCCCTACACTCACAACAGCACGTTAGGGTATGATTTTTTTTTCCATAATCTCCTAGAAGGGAAAGAGAATGGAGGAATGAGTGAAGGAAAAATGTGCATTGTCCCCTTATATTTAAGTGCTTTTATTCTCTATTGCCTTCTACTGCTATAACTTTTCTTCCAAAGCTCTTTGATTCTTGAAGCAAAGCAGTCGCTGTCGGCAATGAGTGAGCAGTCAGAGCATTTTTCCCTCCTGCTCCTATCGTCTGTTTGCTGCCGGGACAAACACCCACAAAGGCAGCGCGCTGGGAGTCAGGACAGCATTGTATGTGCAAAGCTGGGTTTTCAGTGGGAGTAAAATCAGAAACCGCTGGCAAGTAAAACGGGGTGCAGAGACTACTGCGTTATTTTGTCCTGGGACCAGCTCACCTCGTCCCATGGCCTGCCCATTGTTCACCATGACGGCAGACCAGCAGCCAAAAATGACTTTTACAAATGTGATCAAAATGCAGTGAAATTTTTCATTCACAAAAGTTTGCTTGCCAGCAAGAGTTATATTTCCTCCCATTTCCCGCAGATGCTTATGACTTACTTTTCATTTGTTAATTTCTGTGTCTTTTCCCTCTTTTTATTCTCAGCCGGCCGAGCAAGGGCAGCCCCTCCCATCACGAGAGCCATGCACCGTTCGATTCTTAACCACCATCCTCTCTGTAACCTTCCTTTGTTCCCCCCTACACACACCCTCCTTTTCCTCCTCCCTCCAGGTTTTTGCCCTCCCCCTACCAGTAAAATCATATACATATGTAAATGTCTAATTAGCTCCACGTCTATGGTTTTACTGTGGAGAAAGTGGGAGAAAGTCGAAGCCCCACCCACGTAACACAAGTTATGGGTTATTCTCACTAGTCGCCAGTAGAGGGTGCAGTCAAGGGCTGCTCGCTAGAGCGACATCAGCGCCGGCAGGTGGGCAAGTTCCGACGAAGAGCTTCAGACGTCCCATTTAACCGTCCCACGGTCACGACATGGACCCTGGATTATAAATCCCACCGTACCAGTCACTACAGTGTACTAGCGTGTCGTACTGATAAATACTGCATGTTGCTTAATGTGCGTTTATATTAATCAGCTGAAGTGATTTGTGATTAATGGAGAGTGACGAGACGCCTCGTTCCCTCAGCCAGTTCCCTCCGACCCTGGACTGCGCTGTTCTCTGTATATCCGCGGCCGCTTCGGACGCGCTGGTCGGCAGCAGCACCAGTGACAATCGTGTCTCCACTTTTTCATTGGGTCGTCCACTTGATCTACATTACGAAGTGCAATATGGATTCTGGAAGCTGAAAACGTCAAAATGTCACATGCTATTGTACAGACTGAGAGGAGGGGGACGCGTTTAATGTTTTATTCCTCAGTACGTTAAAGCAAGAATATTATTTTGTTAGATATAAAATATACAACAATTAATTGTCAACATGATTATCAAGTCTATAATTTAGTATAGTTCGTTTTTTCGTCTTACTATAAGGGTTTTGGTCAGTGTCTGGGTTGGTCAGTGCACAGAGAAGAAATATCTTGTATTCTGCATTTCTGTCATTTGGTCTGTTGATATCCAGAGGACACAAAGATAGCCCCCCAGCAGTGATATTGGTCTTTGTGATTGTTGTAATATGACCCTGTTTGTCTGTAATTGAGTAAAGACACGGCTGTTTTCATTTTTGTTTGCCTCTGAATCGTTTCCGATCTTCTCAGACTATTAAAGATGATGTTCATAGGTCATCATGGACAGACTTTATAAGTGTCACGTATCTTTGTGTTGCATCTATGAAAACTGTGCTTCCACTGTTTAGTTGAACTGTAAGATTAATGCGTATTCAGCGCAATGAATATATCCATTATGTGGTTGTGCAAAATAAAGTACATTTAAAAATGAAATAAAACATACAAGATGAAGCATAAAAATTGCCTCTGCCAGACTGTTCCCTGAATAGAAAAGGAAGGTTTGGGATGTTGACCTCTGAGGTGTTGATTCTCTGTTGCCCCGTGTCCTGTATCTTATTGCTGTTGTTGTTGCAAGCAAGTTCCAAGCAAGGCATTGCTGTTTAGGAAATAAACTGTCTGCGTTGAAGATATTGATATTTGCATGTTTTTTTTTTGTCATGCCAAAAGCTTAAAATTAATCAGTAATGGATACATTTATTTTTTTAAAGTGTTGCATCTGTACTGTAGTCTATAAGCATATTCAGATATTTCAGTAAATATTTAAATGAAAATAATAATAATAGTAATAATCATAATAGTAATAATAAAATTGTTCTAATAGATGTGTTAATTATCTACATGGGGAAATTCTCTTTTCGCCCCCCCAGCTTGCCCTCTGTGGGTAAGAGCAAGCTGGCCGCGAACAGCGACCAGCACAGGTGAGCTCAGGGAGCTGGGGGTTAAGAGTCTTGCTGAAGGACCCGCAGATATACCCAGGTCGAGCTCAAACTGCTGACTTTTCAATCACAGACATAATGCTGTAGTGTTAACACCTCCAAGGCTAGAGGTTTGAGTCCTGCACCATGTGTATCAGATCTGCATGTTCACCCCACTGTAGTTTATACTTGCGGGCCAAAAATATGCAGTTAGGTAAATAGGTGCCTCTAAATTGGCCATAGTGACTAGTGTATTCCCAGCAATGGCCTCGCATTTCTTCTGGGCTGTGTCCTGGGATAAATCACATTCATGATGATAATGGAGATATATAAATATAGGATTTTAGTTAACCTCAAAATTAATATGTGGAAATTTGTCCACAATATAATCTTCTTTTCTTAAGTGTATGCAATTTAATGATGTTATACAGTTACGTGTCACTTAATATGTCCTGAAAAATGCATCTTCGGGTGATTTCATAGTCCAACAATCCCTACATATCCATGAATGATATGTTCCAAGATCTACTGCTGATAGCTGGAACCACGGATAATAGGGAACCATGCACAGGCCCAATAGATTACATGACTTTTGTGTACTTACAAGTGGTATTTTGTTACATACAGTAAGACATTACCAACATTTAATACAGAAATCATAAAGTACATTGTATATTATTATAGAGTACAAGCATTATCTCCAATGAAACACATTCTGATGCTTTAATGTAATTCTCAAAAGATGATAGAGCAAAGAAAAAACATGTATCAAGGCATGATGGAGCAATAAAAATCATGATTTTTATAACTCTCAAAGAAGAAATAATGAAAAAACATTCTGTTCAGACCATGGTAAACTGCAGACAACTCAAACTGTGAATACAGGGAGAGTATTGTAATTACACAAACCTAGATGGTATAGCCTATACTATACACCCCATGAATATGGTATAGCTAAAATAATGATAAATGTGCAGTTTAGTAAATACATAAACCAGTAACAAAATTGTTTATTATAATCATGAAGTACTGTAAATAATACTATGTGCTATACTTTTATACAACTGGTAGTGCAGTAGGTTTTTTTTTACACCAACATCATCACAAACATGTAACAAATTGCGCTACAACAGCCACAAAATGTCACTAGGCAGTAGGAATTTTTTAGCTTTATTATAATTTATGGGAGCATTGCAGCAGGTTCTTAGCGATTGGAATTCTCAGGGCAGATGTGTTGTTATTCCGAAGGCTTGTTTGACTTCCGGTCACAGGTTTTTTGGGCATCTCAGCAGCAACCCGGATCTATCTCTCTCCCTTTCTGGTCACTAATAAAAAAACGTCATCACTTTCACGGATTAAGCAACT
Source organism: Brevimyrus niger (assembly GCA_015164015.2). Classification (NCBI taxonomy): domain Eukaryota; kingdom Metazoa; phylum Chordata; class Actinopteri; order Osteoglossiformes; family Mormyridae; genus Brevimyrus; species Brevimyrus niger. The sequence continues at coordinate 16,869,201 of JAABNY020000039.1, forward strand.
GCCTCCTGTCTTTTTCCCCTCACCCCAGCATCATCATATACACGGTCTGTCGTTGACTGAAACATTGCTACTGTATGTGGCACATAACTGTATATTTAGTGAAATATAAATGCTTTTGCAGTACTTACAGAAGGACCAGGAGAGGACACATGTGCTCAGATTGGAAAAAGACAGGCCACTCTGCACCACCTTTAATACATTTATAACCTTAGAGGTGTTGCTCTGAAGAGGTGACACACACCACATATAAGCTGTCTCTACACAGCTTAGGTGATCCGCAGGGGTCTCCAGTGAAACCCCCAGATTGCTGGCCAAACTCACACAGAAACGGCCTTCTCATTGGCTGAAGCTGCAGTGTAAAGGTTTCCCCCCAAAACCCTGACCAACACTGAGCTCTAATAAGAACAGACGAGTTTGAGGGGGGTGGGGTGGGGTGCAGACCTCATTGTGCGCCTTAGGAATGCATAGTGTGACACCTGGTTAGCAGGACCTGCCTGTCATTACAAAATGCAATCAACACTCAAAATAACTATTCTTTTCTGTTTGCTTGCAACTACTTTTCATGATGGGTTGGTTCTGTTCCTGCCCAGTCCCAGTTACACCTGAAAATGAAAATCTCAGCCCAAGAATCCTGTCCTCCCTTGTGCAATTGCCATGTAATGAATTGAAGCCCAAGTAGCCAACACAGAAATAGTGGTGGTTGGAGCGCTCTAACCCTTCGCCACCTTGCTGGAGAGACTATTGCAGGAAAGACTATTCTCCTAACAGGATCTGCAAAAACTGTGCATGCTTGTTGCGCTCCAATCTGAGAACAAACTGACTGTGTGGGAATTCACAGTCTACTTCTCCTGTTTCCTCACCTCTGCTGTATATGGAGATCCACGTCCTAAAAATGGGGTTTGACGACACTGCCACTATATTCAGCTGGTCAGAACAAAACGGATGGTGCAGCTACCACTGGGCCTCTACCACCTTACAGCATATTCACACCTCTGAGCACCATGGTTCTGGGGCACTTGGATCAGTGCTGCCCTCTGCTGGAAGAAATCATTATGCAGCTTCTGCTGGTTTCAAGAATTTCTGTTCCTCTGCTGAAAATCAGTTGTGGATTTTACATTTTAAAAAGAAACAGTTAATAAATGGAGAAAAAAATTAAACTAGGGAGCAAAGTGTGAGATTTGAAAAATCAGCAGCAAAGCAGAATGTATGTTCTGTCTTCCTCAGTGTCAGCAGACTGGCTCATTTACCAGTGCTGATATGCACAGTTGACCAATCACTACTGACAGCTACTGATATGATGTAGGTGTGCTACTGGCGACTGTTCTCAGATCAGGCTGGGACCCGATATCCATACCATTTCTATCCTACTGCGTAACAGAAGGAACTGTGCATGATTAGCCAACACAGTGAACAGCTCCAATATGAGACACTCATCTCTTCTCAACAGTTTCAGTCAGCCACAGAGCCTCCAACCGGCATCATACAGCTAGCTTTACTTAATGTCCAGTCCCTTTGTAACAAGGCATCTTTAAAGAATGATTTTATTAGTGGCTTTTAACCGAAACACGGTTAGATCAGAACTGCAGCCTAACAACCCCAGTTGAATCAGTGCTCCCAAATTATAGTTTTCAAATTAGAGATTTAGATTCTTTCGAATATCTCCGTATTGTGTTGAAAGCATCACCACAGTGAGCAGTTGCTGTTGCTTGTAGGCATCCTAAATACTCTGCCACCGTTATGGATGACTTCTCAGTTACTGTCTAATATCTCCACTAAATGTGATTGTTTGGCCACTGCTGGTGATTTTAATATCCATACTGATAATACTGGGGGGTACTGCACTTGGACATTACAGGGGGTATTAGGATTCATATCAATAATGACAAGGATTTAACTGTGTCTGTCCACTTCTGTGTTTCCTTTGAGATGCCAGCTTGTCCAGTTATCCAGACCAGATCTATTCATGTAAAAAAGGTGCATAAAGGAGAAGCCTGTTTATGGATGCATTAATGAAGTTAATGATCTCATCTAAATGCTGATACAATTTAACACTGGAGTTCTGCATGTATTTGAAGCATTAGCTCCTGTAAAGGTTACAGCAGCTGCAGGTTTATCACAAAAGCATGAATGCAGGAAAGCAGAACGCAAGTGGAGAAAAAGCCAAATCCAGATACATTATGACAGCTACAAAGAGAAACTTAAACTTTGAAGTCAGCAAGGCTTGAGGGTCGTTTTAATCATAGCATCAACACCTGCCGCATTCTATTCATTATTGTTGACAAACTTACCAATCACAGAATCAGTTGCCTCCTGGATACTTCTTAGCATAAGGGTGCAATGAATTAAACTAGTAATCACTTCCAATAACCTGAATTGTGCCTTTGATTTACCCATTAGAATAAGCAGGATCACTCTATCAAAATTTGATGAAATTCGATGACACTGCAGGGCACCTGGTGCAAAGCTTAAAATCCTCCACTTTCTCACTCAGTGCTTTACCCACAACATTTTAAAAAGATGTTCCTAGCTGTGTGAAACATTTTTTATATAAAAAAAGCACTTTACACTTTATTCACTGGGATTTTCCAGAATCACTGAGGCCACGATCATTAAACCCCTTGTTAAAAAGCCTGTACTGCATAATTATAAGCCAATTTCAAATCCTACTTTCTTTGGAGTGGTAATTGAAATAGCTGTTTTCAATCAACTAACTGTTCTTAAACACGAATCACTGTTTTCACAAACTACAGTCAGGCTTCTGCCCCCACCACGGCACTGACACCGTGCTCATCAAAGGTCTGAACAAAGTTGATTCAGGCCTGATATCAGAACTAATTTTGTGCAGCATTTTACACAAATCCACCACAAAAAACAAAACACTTCTGAATAGGCTAGAGACTTGGGTGGGCCTCATTGGAAATGTCTTGACCTGATTTAGAATATATCTAGGGTACAAGTTTTTATGTAGAAATTGGCAGTTATTAATTAAGGTGGACACCCATTTACTGTGGAGTTCCACAAGGATCTATCCTGGGGCCCCTCTAATTCAGCAAAATAATAAAATGGATTATCTTAGTCATGCAGATGACACACAGATATACCTGACTCTGTCACACAATTGTTTTGGCCCCATCGATTCCCTATGTTAGTCCTTTGTGCAAGTTCATTCCTGGATGCAACACAATTTCCTTCCTTCAGCTCATTAAGAAGAAAACTGAGGTTTTGGGAAGAGGAAGGAGCAACTGAAGTTTAGTGCCTACCTTGAATCATGCTTGATGAAGATCTCGGTTTCAGTAACCAAATGAAGGCCATAATTAAATCCTCTTTTAATCAACGTTGGAACATCTCTGAGATCAGAAGTCCAAGCATAACCATGAAAAACATACTCATGCCTTCATCCCCAGCTGCTTGGATTACTGAAATGCCGTCTTACACGGACTTCCGAAAAAAGTCCACGAGACAGCTCCAGCTAATCCAAAACGCTACCACTAGATTGTTAACTAGGTCATAGAAGAGCAAACACATTACTCTTGTCCATCACTCCTTACACTGGTTTCCAGTTGCCTGCGGAATCCCCTTGCAGGTGCTGCTGCTTGTTTCCAAGGCATTGAGTGGTGTCAGCCCAGTTTACATCACAGACCTTCTGAATAAATATGGATCTAACTGGCTGCTAAGTTCATTAGGAGCTGGTCAGCTAATAGTGCCAAGAGTGGAAAGTCAGCAAGGCCAAACGGCATTCAGCGATTTTACTACTCGTAACTGGAACAGACTCCCTGAGGAGCTTAGAAACGCACCAAGTGCTGCCACCTTCAAAACCAGCCTCAAACCATTTTCGTTCCATAGTGCCTTTGCTTAGGTCTGTTAATCAATGCTTTTGCGTCTCCTTTTATTTTTCTTTTCGTTAGTGTATTCTGTTTTCAATTTCAATTACTTTTATTATAGTTGTCTTGCTTCTTTAATTTTCCTTTTAAGGATTGCTGTTATTTGATTTATTTTATGTAGAGCACTCTGAATGACCTCTGTCTTTGAAGATATATGCTATATAAATACATCTACCCAGCCTTGATAAGCTCAAAGATTGTTGAATCTGTGTCCCACTACATGACTGGACATCTTTGTCCAACAGGAAAGATACCTGAGGAAATCAGGAGCAAGATGACACTGTATATCTCTACTCACATCTCACAATGTTCACAAGTGAAATAACGTGCAATCCCCTCTCTCTCTCTCGGGCATCACCCTAATGCCACCTTTGACAACCTTAACCCCTACCCAGCCCTAACCTTAACCCTAAATACCCAAGCAAAATACAAGATGTTTAGCATTTTCTTTTTTTTTATTGCACTCACGGATTTTTATAAAATTCAAGGTCAAATGTATGACATGCAGGCAATGTGTGTGTATGTTTATGTGAGTGGGGGATCAAACATGCAGGCAATGTGTGTGTATGTTTATATTACATTGTGGGGATCAAACCCTTACATTTTGATAAAAAAACTGTTATTTTGACCTTTGTTTTCATGCCATTACAGGCATACCTGCAATACTGTAGGAGCAGTGCATGGTCAGAAAAAAATACCAATTTGCACCTTTGACAGTACAATTCCTTGTCATTGGGGCTGTACCCTCATGTGTCTGCCAGTTGTACCCAACCTGTAGATAAATGTACTTTTAGTCTAATTTAAGGCACAGAAATGCAGAAGTGCGTGCAGACACTCGAGCGGGGAAGCAGGTGAGTAGAGCCAGTAATACGGACAAGCGAGGTTTTTACGGGACAGGAGACACACTAGGCAAAACGAGCACTAAACATCACAATGACTGATCTCCAGAAACTAACTCAGACGTGGACTAAATACACAAGACAAGCTGAACATAACAGGCGACAGGTGATTACGATCGGGATAGCACACGTGGGTAAGGAGGGGGCGTGGCATACACGAGGATCGTACGAGCCAGGCGTAACAATAGCCTTCCCAAAAAGATGTTTGACTTGAAATGTAACATACTGACACATACACATGAAGAAGTTAGTGTGTGGATTTTGTGTGTATATGCCTAGAATGTTGTTCAGGAACATTCAAATGCCACATGCAACTAGCATTAATATCGGATCCTGAAAAAATGCCATATGAATGTTCAAGTGTATGGGCTCATAGTATTTTATTGCCAACCTGTATCAGGATAATATACTAGTAGATGCAATAAAGGAGTTCAACTTCCAGTCACTTATCTTGGTCAGAGGGGGTTGGAAACTACCCCAGGCATAAAACGCAATGCTGGGGTACCCCTTGAATGGGATTACAGTACATATAAATGCGCAATCATAAATAAATTATGCAATGTGCAAAAAACAATAATAAGCCTAACAATGTTTGGACAGTGGGTGTAAACCCATGAAACACAGAGGGAATGTGATAACTTTGCACAAACTTGCTCTCCTTTGATACATATACAGGTAAGAATGAAACTTGGAGTCAGAGTGCAGGGTCAGTACTTTATCAGGCATCCATGCAGGGAAATGTTTTAGGGGTTTTGGACCTTGCCCAGCGGTTCAATAGCGATGTAACTCCTCTGCTATAGCCCCGAGTATTTTACCCCCGATGCCAATTTTCCTTCGAATAAATATATAATTAAAAAAATCAAGTCCTAGGTAAACTTGACTTAGCCCTTGACCTCAATACCTACAAATGCCCCTGGTGTCTGAGGTGTTTAACGCTGTATAAACGTAACATATAGTTATAAAAAAGACAATTTGAAGAAAACTGCTGAACTGATGCATGATGCTGTCGATACATAGCATAGCTTTAAATTCAACTGTACTCTACTAACAAGAAAACACTACATTCAGTACATCCGTATTGCATTTACAATGTGTGTTCTGAAATTAATATTATTTAGCAATAAAATATTAAAATAAAAGAATTCTTGGAGAAACATCAATTGTGTATATCAAAACCGTCGACATTCAAGGCACTATTTCCGGTAAAAAATAATTGATTTTAAAAATGAAGACAGTTATAAAATCAGATACATACACAAGGCATATTCACTTTCTTAGCGAGGTAACAAAATTTCACGTGTAACATCGACATATGTATAAACCAGCATTATAACAATAAAACACCATTTATTATGCGTTACTAGACTTGGGCATCATGATCTAGCCGGTACATCTGTTATTTTTATGTTGGCTGTATTTGAGCTTATGTATCATATGCACTTCTTGTACCTTGTTGTTATACACAGTATATACAAATAATGTCCATATGAACGTAATACAGATTTTCCCTACAAAATAGTGTGGAATGTTGTAAACGAAGGGCAGTATTTCTGTCACGCTAGCTTGAGGGTTAACTTACTTGCTCGCATATGATTGGGCTGCCATGAGTTAGCAGCCAATTGTTGCCGAATAATGGGCGTGGATCATGACGTCAGCACCCTCTGACATGTTCGAATCAGCGGCGGCCAGCTTGCTTCATCCAGCCAATCCGTGCTCTCCAACGAGCTACTGTCTGGCCAATAAAGTGCATCCACGATAGGAAAGCTAAGAACGATATATAGAGACGACGCTGAATTGCAGTTCATTTGGTTTGTAGAAAAGGTCAGTTTAGTGTTTTGTGGCGGTTTTTGGGCTTGTACGCGTGCGTGAAGCAAATTTTTACATTTTGAGGTATGTATATGCTTTAAGACTTAAACATTTTTGGATTTCTTTAAAATAGGAAACCATTATGTCTGTATGATTTGGTGTTTTAGGTAGGATTAGTTTCGAGTCATGTATGCTCAGAGTGAATTTTGTTTGTAATAAGTCTATTTCTCTATAAGAAATGTCAAGCTTACATTTTAAGAGTAAAGATGTTTTTATTAAATATTATTTGTGTATGAAAAGACAGTATCTGAGGTTTCTGCGGTGAACATTAAGATGACTGTAAGACTGGCGCATTGATGAAATTGTGATGGGTAGCTGAATTAACTCAAGTAAAGACCTTCCTCTACTATAAGAATCATGCATTAGACTTTAATTTTAAGCTATTTCGCCGTCACTCGCCGATCACCAATTGTATTTCTTTGCCTTTAGAATTACCCACCGATTACCCTATAAATTGATTCAGATATTTATATAGCAAGTTAAGTACAGCAAGGTCCACTTCCTGTGTGTTTTAGTTTCATTTTTTGTAAAGAAAGGGGGCAGCTCCATTCAAGTAGGAAGCTTTTTTTATAAGCACAGGAGGCTTCTGACCCGCAGGCTATTCTGTTAGCTGACAGAGATGATCTGACATGCAGGATGTCAAGCTCTCAATTATTTGCCCCCTATCTTGTACGAGTTCATTTGTACCGTCTCATATTGGCACCGGCTGGTCCAGTTCACCGGGACCTTCTGGAAGCTTCGTTAGTCTGCCATCTCGAGCCGGTGACGCGTGTTCCTCTTCCGGTCTCTATGCTAATCGGTGGGAACAGCGCACACACTTTGTACATGTCGGCCTGCTGCTGGTCGTCTCGTATATAAATTAGTGAAAAGCAGATGGTGACACTGAACGTCCTCCATTTTGGAACTCCCGCTCCCAGCAGGCCACGTGACTGAACCGCGCTTAAAGGATGAAGATCGCATGTATGCTGCTCCTCATCACCGGCGCCGTTTTCGCCGACGACGATGACAAGAGGGAGAATGTCGGGACAGTAGTCGGAATCGACCTGGGCACAACATATTCCTGGTGAGCATTGCATCATAATTAAATGCAATTCTGTGTAGTGAGATGAACTGTATTTGTGATTTCAGGGATGGTTACTTGAGCTTTTTTCTTTTAAAGATCCATTGCTTAAGTTAATAGATTATGTGCTAATTTTGTTTCCCTCTTCAGTGTTGGTGTCTTCAAGAATGGTCGTGTGGAAATCATAGCCAATGACCAGGGTAACCGTATCACACCATCCTATGTGGCCTTCACTGCTGAGGGTGAACGGCTCATTGGGGACGCTGCCAAAAACCAGTTAACATCCAACCCCGAAAACACTGTTTTTGATGCCAAAAGGCTGATTGGACGCACATGGAATGATCCGTCTGTGCAGCAGGATATCAAGTATCTACCTTTCAAGGTTAGTCGTCTACCCAGTGAATTTGTACACTTCTGCTTTTGTTGGTCCTATAATAACTCGGTGATGTGCTGGACAGAACAATGGTAATATAAAATGCTCTTCAAAATTTATTTAGGTTATTGAGAAGAAAAGCAAGCCCCATATTCAAGTTGATATTGGTGGCCAGATGAAGACCTTTGCTCCAGAAGAGATCTCTGCCATGGTACTAACAAAGATGAAGGAGACTGCAGAGGCCTACTTAGGAAAGAAGGTATGGATCTGTATCCATCCATCCATATTTTGCTAATGAATATAAACCCAAATGTGCATGTTGAGTTTAGATCCTAATTGAATTTCTGTCCCCTAGGTCACTCATGCAGTAGTTACTGTTCCTGCCTACTTTAATGATGCTCAGCGCCAGGCCACCAAGGACGCCGGCATTATTGCTGGACTGAATGTGATGAGGATCATCAATGAGCCGTAAGTTATCAAAGTTTGGGGTTTCACAGTAGATAGCCAGAGCTTCTCTTTGCTGTTTGGAGTGGAGAACTGGAGTCTTATTGGCTTGTCTCTCTCCTGCAGAACTGCTGCTGCTATTGCTTATGGTCTGGACAAGAAAGATGGGGAGAAGAACATCCTGGTCTTTGACCTTGGTGGTGGTACCTTTGACGTGTCCCTGCTCACCATTGACAATGGTGTGTTTGAGGTGGTGGCTACCAATGGTGACACTCATCTGGGTGGTGAAGACTTCGACCAGCGTGTCATGGAGCATTTCATAAAGCTGTACAAGAAGAAAACCGGCAAAGATGTGCGCAAGGACAATCGTGCCGTGCAGAAGCTCCGTCGTGAGGTGGAGAAGGCTAAGCGTGCACTCTCGGCTCAGCACCAGGCTCGTATTGAGATTGAGTCCTTCTTTGAAGGTGAAGATTTCTCAGAGACACTCACTCGTGCAAAGTTTGAGGAGCTGAACATGGTAAATTCTTATTTTGTTTTATGGTAGTCATTTACCACAAGTTAAAATTATTGTAGACTTTCACCTTTCAACCCTGGTACTCACATCTTTGCCCCCCTCCCCCCTTAGGATCTCTTCCGCTCCACCATGAAGCCTGTGCAGAAAGTCTTGGAGGATTCTGACCTGAAGAAGTCTGACATTGATGAAATTGTGTTGGTGGGCGGCTCAACTCGTATCCCCAAGATTCAGCAGTTGGTGAAAGAATTCTTCGGTGGGAAGGAGCCATCTCGGGGCATCAACCCTGATGAAGCTGTAGCTTATGGTGCAGCTGTGCAGGCTGGAGTGCTCTCTGGAGAGGAAGACACTGGTAAATACAATTGGTTTTAAACTGGTACTAAAAACCCTCACTTTCTAGATGAGTTTTAATTTTCTGTCTGGTGTGATTACAACTGCAATGCGACTTTTCCATCTTAGGTGACCTGGTTCTGCTAGATGTTTGCCCTCTGACTCTTGGCATTGAGACTGTGGGAGGTGTTATGACTAAGCTGATCCCAAGAAACACAGTGGTGCCCACCAAGAAGTCCCAGATCTTTTCCACTGCCTCTGACAACCAGCCAACTGTTACAATTAAGGTCTATGAAGGTATGTCTTCCTGTTTACTATGGCCTTTTATCTTAACTTAAGGTTGTCAACATGAAATGACTCTTACTCTAGCTTCAGTCACAGTTATTTCAGGGCCATTCATAGGTCTTTAATGTCCTCCCCCTTTCCTCTTACAGGTGAGCGTCCCCTGACTAAGGACAATCACCTCCTGGGTACCTTTGACCTAACTGGAATCCCTCCCGCGCCCCGTGGTGTCCCTCAGATCGAGGTAACGTTTGAGATTGATGTCAATGGCATCTTGCGTGTCACTGCTGAGGACAAGGGAACTGGCAACAAGAACAAGATTACCATCACTAACGATCAGAACCGCCTCACGCCCGAAGACATTGAACGCATGGTGAATGACGCCGAGCGCTTTGCTGACGAAGACAAGAAACTCAAGGAGCGCATTGATGCCCGCAACGAGCTGGAGAGCTACGCCTACTCGCTGAAGAACCAAGTGGGTGACAAGGAAAAGCTGGGCGGCAAGCTGTCGGCAGAGGACAAGGAGGTCATAGAGAAGGCGGTAGAGGAGAAGATCGAGTGGCTTGAGTCTCACCAAGATTCTGACACCGAAGAGTTTCAAGCCAAGAAGAAGGAGCTGGAGGAGGTGGTACAGCCCATTGTGAGCAAGCTGTATGGTAGTGCTGGTGGACCGCCACCTGAGGGCGGATACGATGAGCAATCTGAGAAGGAGGAGTTGTAATATTGCTCTACCACTGACTTCCAGGCTTCTTGGTCCTCCTGGAGTCTTGCTGCAGTGGTCACCGGTGTAAATACTGGAATAAAATGAACTGCGGAGTGGGGAAAACATCGAACCCCAAATCTACAAGAGAGACTGAAGGAAGGGGAAAAACTAAATGAATGTTGTATTCTTCACAGAAAGTGGAGATTTAAGTTGGCCTTGATTCAGGCTTACTTCTGCTGTTCTCAGGCAGTTTAGGGGTGTATTGTCTTTTTTTTTTTTTTTGGGGGGGGGGGTGTTGGATGGGGTGGGATTTGGAGCGAATGACAGGATAATGGGCACATGCTGTTCAATAGTAAATGTTCAAAGTTATTTATTTGATCTGGTCATTCTTGGCAATTGGCAGGAACCTTTCAATTGGTTCCACGTTAGAAATAAATGTTTGATACAAACACCCTGACTTGAAATTCATTGTGGTGATGGATGTCAGTGGTAACGCAGTATCCAATAGCACTGCTTAATGTGTAATGCAATGCACATACCCCACATTGTACACTGCGTCATAACATTCCCATTTTTATATTAATAAAGGTTGAAAAAATACAAAAACCTCCTTGACATCTCGTACCTTCATGTTTGTAGTTCCTACTGATTAGGCTTTAATGGTAGTTTAAATACAGCCTGCAGCTGCCTGTTATTTCATGTTTAATACATAGAAACATTCACTATAACGAGAATGGGAGCCACAGCTTTTTCTCAGTGCCTATATATTTGGATCTATTGTAAGGAATTGGTATGTAATCCTGAGATTCCATTCGTGTTTGGAAGGAAAGGCTTCTCACTTGATTCTTATCCATACGCAAATCTACTATATTACTATTCGGCAGGCCTGGTCAAGTATTTTCTGCGGAGCTTCAAATCTGACTTTCATCTTAACAGCCATTTCTAACACTTTCATGTCCCAATACAGCTACGAAAATTGTTAGTTTTTTTAATGTAGAGCAAAACTTTGCAGACCAAATTCTGTTCATCTTCATTAAACTTTTATTTTGAAGATTGCATGAGCCGGTAAAATAGCTCTTTGGACTTGGTATGTATCTATCCCACCTTCCACACATTGATTTCTGGAAGGTGGGTGACGGCTAATCAGATGTGGGCTTTTTCCTGTGATCCGAAGGTTACTAGTTTAAGTGTCATGGCTGCCAGAGTGGTGTCACTGTTGTGTTCTTAAGGCCCAATTCCTCCAACTGATAGAACAGGCTGACCCTAAATAAAACCAATAATATCTTAACATTGTAATGCAGACAATTATTGTGATTGCCAATTGTGAAAGATAAAAACCAACATTCCATCCTCAACTACATATTAATAAAAGCTAATACACTGAAAAATGTAATCAAATAGTGAAATAAATAATGGTGCAATTGTTGCAGGGTCCACACACATGCATTGACCCTCTATTGCTGGCTCGACACACACGCATTAAGCAATTAAAACCTGCACAATATTGGATGAGCATAACTTCACTCACCAAAAAGGCAGGATCAATCCCTCTACTCTGGATGTGTGTACCACCCAGACTATTACCGTTTAGACATATAGCTGACTACTTTAAGAAATATGCTTGACATACACTCTTCATTATTTTACTCCACCTTGTTGTGTTGTCTTCTTTAGAACATCTTTAGTATTTCAAGATCAAGCATGGTTTTTACAGTGGAGAAAATAGTGTCAGACTGCGATGGGTTGGTGTCCCATCCTAGGTTGTTCCCCGCCTTGTGCCTGTAGCCTCTGGGATTGACTCCAGACCTCCCGCAACCCTGAATAGGACAAGCTTGGTTTCAGAAAATAGATGGATGTAAAGATAGATTGTCACTGAATCTGTGAATTTCTGCTATCCACAGCATTACATATCAACAGCAGGGTGGAACCTTACAAAATACTCCTGCTGAATGTTGTTCTTTCACTACTCTTTTGTTTGCCCCTATTGTAGAGAGTTTGAATTGCTTTTGCACAAGAAAGGACGCTCATTTTGCATAATTGTCCCCACCATATGACGTATGTTAAGTACTTGCTGAAATGACTGCCAGGTATTAAAAGAATAAAGCTGTCATTGGTTTTTCCATGTTTCTTGCAACACAGTACACAACATAGTATACATGTCTTACATAGTACACTTTTTATTGCCTTTAGCCAATTGCTGTACTTTAAAAAGTGTTCAGGAAACAGTTCTGGTGGAGGATGTAAGGTTTAATTTTTTTTTGAGGTTTTTAAAACTTTTACATTTTTTTCCCCAGTTATAGAGTAATGATTTTTATTACATAGCTAGTATTTTTTGTTTCTCTACATCAGGGGTGTCAAACTGCAGTCCTGGAGGGCCGGAGCCCTGTGTAGCTTAGATCTTTCCCAGTTCCACCATAAATGATTTAGCTTATGAGCCTTGTGGTAATTAGTACAAGGAGTTGAATCAGGTGTGTTAAACGAGGGCAAGCCAAAAACTGCAGGGTTCTGCCCCCCCAGGACTGGAGTTTGACACACCTGCTCTACATGAACCAGATAGACTACATCAAAATTGAATATGATCTCCAGCTTGAAAATAACTTAGTCAGTCACCTCACCTTGAAATTCTGTCAGCCCATTAGCAAACTGCCCTCCTCTTTGACACATTGTTTCATGTGTATTCAAGCACAGACATCCTAGTCTGCTCCCATCAAAGGAAGGGTTGCCAACTTTGGTCAGCTGGCAGATTTTCAATTCGAGACAATTAGTCTGCACACGCATTTACATGTAGGTAGGAGTTTTATAACCTTATTAACAGTCTGTATGATTTGCAAACTGCCCAACGCTTTTGTTGTAGCTAACATCGGGTTTATAATCGATCTGCTGCAAAATTTCTTGTACGGCGATGATTCTGAAAGCGTTAGAGTCCCGCCAGATGCGTGAGTTGGCAACCCTGCAAAGGAACTAGGCAGAGAAGCCGGAGGCATAGTTTAATCCACAACTGAGATCCTCTTCTTTTTCATATCATTTGATATTTCACTTTTGAGCAATTATGTTTTACGCTATAAAGAAAAAAATCTTTAGACGATTGTCTACTTTACAAGGGAAAAAAAAACGTTTTTTTTTTTTTTTTTTTTTTTTTTTACAAATGCACATCGACCGTACCACTGTTTCCATTTTTGGGAAAAGTCCCAGCGCTTACAGTAGGGAGCGCAGGCTGAGTTTGAAACGTAGCCCCTGGATTGGACGCCTCGGTTTCCTCGCGGTCCCGCCCCCCTCCCCCTGCATGGGAGCGTCACCCGCGCGGCGCTTTTGAATTCCCGACACGGGCCAAGACAGAGAGTGGAGTCAGATAAAATACATCCACAAAAATATGGAAAACGTAAAACAACACAGGGGTCTTCAATCGGGCAACCAGAAGAGGTACAGTAAATGATCTTATTGATTGTTTTTATCGATTGCACGTTTATGTGCGGGGTGTGTTTTTTCCCATATATAAGAACTGTTTGCTGTTTTGAAAAATGAAATGGGCGTTATACGACGATACCCCAAACATTGCAGCTTTATCTCAGTTTGCGGCAGCTGCCATCATTCAAATGTGTAACGTGTGGTTTTATTATGTTGGTTTAATCTGGTTTTGTGAGGAACTACTAATTCTGTATTATTTCGTATTTTTACTGAAATTGATTAAAAATATTTTTCGGTGGGATATAAAACATGCACATATAGGTGTGTATCTTCTTACAGTTAACGGGGAGTTTACAAAGAGGTTTTACATACCACTTAGTTTTCCTAGAATAGCCTTTGTAATCATTGTAGTTTCCTTTTAGTTTTAAAAAATCTCTAAACATTTTGAATTGTATTCCACTCTCCCCTTTATTAGATTACTTGAATCTAATTAATAGGTGAAGGGAATCATGTTTGTCGAACGGTAAAAGTTATTCTGAAATTTAATAAACCGTGTTGGTGCCTTTAGATAAATTATTTAATTAAGGTAGATATTAAAGTACCCTTGCTCTTAATCATATATATGCGTGTACGACTTTATTAATCATAGTGCACTTTAATGTACGATTTTCGAGGATCGTTAAAAACTGGGCATATCAGTAGGTTTGTTTTCCACATAGTGAGTGTAAATTTTACCGTTTTCACTGTGGACTTACTTGGAGGATGCAAACATGTCTCTGGGAATTTCTTTCAACCCCTGAACAGAATAGAGGGTATATTTATGGGCTTTCCACAAAGGCTGTAGATGCTTTGTGGATCGCAGTCCTGAAATGAGATAAAGAACTCTTTTTGCATGAGTCATGTAGGACAAGGGGCGTTCAAAAGAATCCTTGTTTTTGGGGATTGATGCATTGACGTAGCGCCCGTGTTTTTGCGATCGTTAGCCAACATATTATTTACACTTCATATATATATATATATATCACAGAACTTCTGTCGGTTCTAATATTTACAACTATAGAAGAAATGGCCAGTTTTTATTTTACTTCACTTTCATATACACCAGATCAATTAACCACAATGTCTATCTCTGTTTGAAGATTTGGCATTTTTAGAAAACAGAATTCAGTAATTTGACTATGAGCTTTGTGGCACAAAGTCAGAACACTGATTGTTACAGGATCTCACAACACAGCATCTTACAGGATGTTCCAATAATATTGTGTATTAAAGAACTAAATAAATGACAATTAACATTAATTTGTAACATTTCTTAATGTTAACCCCCCCCTCTTCCCCCCCCCCCCCCCCCCCTTCCTCCTACTTCTTTGTTTTTTTTTTTTTTTTTTTTTATCGTTGTTTTTTTTTTTTCCTTCTTTTTTTTTTTCT
>JAABNY020000039.1:16884482-16900736 GCA_015164015.2 Brevimyrus niger
CAACACAGCAGAGCAGAAGACAAAGCTTGAGCAAGAGCTCCAGCTGGATGTGACCAGCAGGCTTTATCCTCGTCGACAGGAACACAGGGCCGGGGTCAGAGGTCAGATGGGGCGTGGCCGGGAGGCGGGCTGAAGTGGAGCACTTGGAGCAGATGACTGAGGTGTCCTGTTCACATCCACAACACTAATGGCACATAACACCCTGACATAAACGAAGCAAAAAGATATTTTCCTATGCCTGGAGACTTTGGCCAGGATATATGGTTAGAAAATGGATGGATGATAGATAGACGGATGGATGGAAGGATGGATGGATGATATCTCCCCCCAAAAAATACACATGTATATGTGTTTTATATTTGAAACAAATATGTTCATTGTATACAGAATTTCAGTGTGGAGCTGAAGCCATCGTCTGAATGAGATGAAACAGAGGGACACCATAAAACAAATCAGTACTATCATCGCATTATATAGAGATTTTTAAAATGTAGGTATTTGCATATATATAGGAATTTCCTTTCCATTTGCCTTCCATTGGTAAGTGCTGATGCCCAGTAACGTCTGATAAGAGCAAAGTATTACACTGTGCAGGCTATTTTTCAGTAATTTACATGCAAATTATTTCATATGTAAGCTGTGTTCTCTAAAAGTCTGCATCGGGCACACAAGAGGTTTCTCCACAAGAGGTCTCTATTTTCACAAAATCGTATCCCGTCTAGTCTAACAATCTACAAGAACAGAATAAGAGTTTATGTTCCTTGCATTTGCCGTAGTTAAATATTAAATATATTTAAATAAATATGTAATTTTAATTATGTACGTTTCTAGATGAAACGAAGGGTTCCCTAATGCATCTGGCTTCCGGCAAGAACCTTAATCATGTAGCAAATTCAAAATCTAGCCACCAGAGGGTGCTGTCGTAATACGTTTAGGGTCCCAGTTTTACGCGTTCATTAAATGTTTCTCCTGTGCACAAATCGATACTAAAGTTTCTGTTATTTTCACTTTTTTGCATATTACACTAGGAAAACAATGTATTTTATACAGCGTTAGCATACAAAATAAGAGGAACGCAATGTGTAACATGGAACAGTAATTATGGCAATTATTAATTTACCGTCGTTCTTTTAAAAATAGCAATTATTTTAAATAGATACCTTGCTCCAGCTGACTAGTGTGGCTTCGTAGTTTTGTCCTGTTGTAAAATAGCTGTTATTATAGCTATTATATTTTTATTATATTTATATAAGATATTATAACCAGATCAGAGACAGAAGCCATCTTGCTGTCAATACTACTAGCGACCCAAAGTACCGTAACCATTCAAATAGTGTTTTATAATTATCTCTAAATTTATGCTATATTTTTTTATGTACAGTTAATAAAACTATACATTTAAGCTTCTAATGAGCAGAAAATCCACTTTGTATAGAGGAACTGCGGCATTAATGTGTAGCTCATAACACTGAAGTGTTTTAATATAGGTAATAAATTTTAAATAATCTTTTATCACTTCATAAATTTAAATTGTAAATGAGCCTGAAACCTGGTTAATTTGAAAGGAACTGCAAAAATTAACCTGCCGCTCATAAATCTAATGTGCATATATAATTACGCTGCGCCCATTACACATCTCCCCCGTAATGTCGTACCCGGAGGTCCATGGCCGGGAGACACCGGAACTAGTCGCTGTCGCCTGGGGCAGCATGTCGGAGCCCTGAAGCCGCGGAGCGCCTCGCCAGTGCTCTCCAAAGGCATGCACTCGCAACTGCGATTGGAAGGAACAGACCTCCAGACAATCACCAGACCAGACAATCCTATGGCAACATGCATTGCTGCCTAGGGCGCTACCTTCTGAGGGGGGCGCGGCTTAATGATTATTATCATTATTATTATTATTATTATTATTATTATTATTATTATTATTAGCAAGCCAGTCTCACTTTGTCTCATATGGGGGCTCCAGTGGCGAGGCTGTCCTAGGCTGTCACGTGGGCCCCCACCAGCACCAGTGTCGGGCATTTCAGGTCCTGAAGCTACAAATCCGGACCAAGGTTTTGTTTCTATCAACCGGTTGAGCGTAAAGATGCAGCCACAGATCACTCAGCTGGCTGGTGGAAAGAAAATCGTGGTCTGGATTTGTAGCTTCTGGACCTGGAGTGCACCAAGGCTGATCAGCACTGTAAGTGTGCTTGGAAAGGAGAAGAGGATCCAGACTTGGACGTTAAAAGCAACTCACCTATCTGACCGTTAGCTCACTGCACAGGAAGATCTCTCGGGAGACTTTCGCATTTCCCGCTATTCCAGAAGGCAGGTGTTGAAATAACCTAATATTGAGCAATGTATCCCTATGAAGTACGACTCCTACTGACTGATGTGATGAAATACAGTGCACTGGTAGGTGTCTGGTTAACAAAACTGATTTGGTCTCGGAACCGGGTATCAACCCGAAGATACTATTGTTCCCTAAGGACAGCTGGGACATGTAAGAACACCACTTTCCAATCACCGTCCTACTGCCGTCCGGCATCTGACTATCCTACCAATCACTCTGGATGCCACTCCGTGACTGTGGGCCTGCGCTGAAAGCACCTTCTTCTCCTGTCTGCCATCCAGCCCGCGGTATTAATGCGAGGGGCATGAATTAAACACAAAGGGTGACTGGGAGACGGGGCGGATTCGGGGGGCTCCAGGTCAGGGCAGAAGGTGCATTAGAGGGAGTCTTCCGCTGTGAGAGCACTTAACTGGCTAAGAAATCAGTGAAGAGGCGGCTGGAAAAAAAAAAGGGGGGGTATGGGAGAAATGAAAATAAGAGGCATATGTCTTTGCTGGTCCCCAGTCGAAAAGCCATACAGCACTTCCAAAGGAGATGGATCCCATTGTATTGAAATAATCCACGGGCTGCGGAACCCATATGTGATGACCCATTTCCAGAACAGATAGCACTCTGTAGAGGATGCCAAATGCTAATCCACAGCTTCCTAAGTCTTACACGAAGTCTGGGACCCTATTAGCAGGGAAGGTTCTAGTGCTGACAAGCCAACAGAGCCACCAAAGCCCCCCCCCCCCTTCCCGGGCAATTTTGCGATTGGCACCTTCCGTCCGGGGCCTGCCACGTGACCGGCTGTCCCGTTATCGATTCCCCTCCGCCGCCTAATTCCATTAATCAGAGCAATTTCCCAGTGGGCAGTGGTTTATTTCTGTCATCAAATGCCTTGATGACATCTTCAGATGGAAAGTATTAGGGCCCAATCACAACAAATAGCTGATAGTGTTAACATGTCACAAGCTGCGCTGAGACAGCGGTCCCCTCTCATTTGGGGAGCGGGCGAGGTGATAACGCGGCGCGGTGTCCTTTTGTGGGCGCGCATTAATGCCCCAGCCCGCGACGGCGCTCGACGGCAAATCGACTCCTCCGAACGGCAGAGGACGGGAATGAAATTGGGGTTATGCTGAAAATAAAGAACATTGACTGGCAAACTACAGAGCAACAGCGGCCTTTAATCCATTATTGTTCTTGATGGGAAATGCTTAATGCGGCTTCCGCGGCAAATTGCATTTGCATTTGCCCCCCCCCTCCCCGCCCCCCCGCCTGGCTCCCTACCTGCTGTCACTTTCACAGAAGCTTCTGCCCTAAGTGATGCCCCTCAGTTGCTTTCCCATCGTTTTTCTAAACCTGTTTTTTTTTTTCTTTTAACCCCCCCCCCCCCCCCCCCCCAACGTAGAAGTTCTGTTGAGTAATACAATAAGCGCCAAAACTCACTTGTTTTGCACACAGCAATGAAAATGTAGCTGTGTGTTTGTGATGAACTGGTTTGCTTTGCTGGAGAAGCTGCTCTTCCATGGTCCTCCAGTGATGGGCTCTTCCTGTATGCTTGTGCTGCTATCTACTGCATGCAGATATCAGGTTGGACCGGAGGACCAGGCTAAGCAGCAGGAGGTCGCAGCCAAGAGAGGACGCAGAGAGACAAGCTATGGCGACGGATGGCAGGACGAGACCTGCAGGGGGGCGAGACTGCGCAGGAGACCAGTGGCAGACACTGCGTGGTATTGGCATGCAGGCGTAGCTTTCATTGTCATCTGTATAGTTTTGTCAAAATACATACCTGGTGACAAAAAAAGTTAAGCACCCAGACAGAGTGGTGGATATTGAATCTGCACGTGGTGAAAGGTCATGTGATTGTATCGCAATGATTATATCATCAGATCAAATAAACGGCAGAGTTGGCAGTATGGGCAGACTGCTGGCCCCATGTCAGTAGGGTGTGGTGCCCCCTCAGGCCTGAATACATGCGGTGATACAGTGCGGAAGGGAGTCGTACAGCCGTTGTTACTGGCCCTTGAGATCTTTCAGGCTGCATGCCCAACATGCTGGGCAGTTGCACGATATAACCACCCAGCCTCATGCAAACCCACAATGCGGCCCCCGTCAAACTCAAACATCAAGAGCTGGTAATGCTGTCTAATGTGTCTACGAGGCGTCCTCTGTGTCTGGTGACTAGACATGCCGGCTCCTTGCAAGTCGAACCTTTTACGTATTCATCCCTGGTCCGCATGTGTTTCAAATTATACATCTAAATTGGACCATTACTTCTAGGTGCTTAACTTTTTTTTTTTTGTCATGGACTATATATAAATATATATATATTGTGTTCAGATCAGAAGGGTCTTAAAACTGTTATTATCAGCACTGGTCCAACTTAAAATCTTGTGTGTAACTTATCAGACCACCACCTTAATGAGGTTTCATTTGCCTCATTAGAAATGAAAGGTATAGTTATAGCATACAGAACTTAATAACTGCAAGTTTCAAATCTCTATTAAAAGCGTTAAGGACCGTGTTTGTTTAAATAAAATGTTGAGTGCACTACCATAATACTCAGGGTCTATTACTCAATGAATTTAAATATTTGATCACATTTGTTCTTGTATATTTCTGGGCTGGAAAAGGGAAATTTTCTTGAACATTATCTGTAACGCGCAGCTCCGAAAATCTGAAATGAATAAATGAAATGAAAAGCAGTTTGCTGAGGAATCTGGAGTCAGGGCAGAGCCCCTCTTACTGGACTGCTGCTGTTCCATGTGGGCACAGTATGTGCGAGGAGAACTTCAGCTGAGGGTTTCTATAAATCTGGTATGATTCGGTTGGGGACCCCATCTTACACACTGATTTCCAAGGTAGGGGCCAAGACTACTTCATTAATCAAGCCTGAAACTAAACAAATGACTCCTTGACACATAAATATATTATTGTGCGTTATTATTTTGGAAATGCTAGCCAACTTCAAACAAGGGCTACACAAACAGAAGCAGTGATACCAAATTAATACGTTTATGAAAAACTAGTGTTTGATATTAAGAAATTATTTGCAATAAATTATTACGATTTATTGAGTTTTTTCATTCACCCCCCACCCCTTATCCAATGCAGGGGAATGTAGCCTGTCTCAGGTAGTGTAGGGCATAAGCACGGGTGCACCCTGGATGGGATGCCCATCCTTATAAGGCCACATACACAATGGGCAATTAAGAGTCACCCTAGGGTAACTGCAGGAGGAAACCCCCAGCTCTGATGACTTAGGGCCCCCGCTGAACCTTCTTGCCACACTACTCAAAGTAGAAGAAATAACACTTTTAACTCTTTACAGCCGTGGGCCGGCAGGTTGGGAGACAGCCATTGCCTATAGTGATCCGGGGGCGGTGGTTAAGATGGCGGTAGTCAGGACCTCCCTGAGAAAACAGTCCAAGGCTACAGCTCTCAAGAGGAGGAAGATCCACTCCTCCGGACTCAGGGGCAGAGGTGAGATCCATGTCAGTTTGCTCAAACATGCTTTAAAAGCCTTGATTGGTTTGAAGTTTTAACAATCATTTGTAGCACCGATATTTGTGTTCTGCATGTTGAATTCAAAATAATATATGGAGCAATAGTTTGTAGCACAGTTCCTCGGGTATCTCTCTCTTGTAGAAAGGGTCATTTAAAAGTTCCTAATCAACTTTTTGTATTTACTGTGTCTATGATGGCATATGTACTAAGTTTCTTTTCTCTTGTACACCTTTTAATGTTAAATATGCCGGGCCCTATTAAGGGATGTATAAGATCCATGACAAATCAGGACTGTAAGCCTACTGTGTTCCTCAACCCTTTGTGGAAACATACTGATTACATTCAAGATGCAGGCAGAGCTAAGCAGTACTTATTTGGTCGCCTCCATGTTTCTCTTCTTCACAGGTATGCCAATATAACTGTATGACATTGTTGCAAGCATTTGTTCACTATCTTCGCTTCATAATGACTCAAGTTTTTAGAGCTTCTCACAGGATTTCAGGAATAATTATTTTTCTAACAATTTGCACAAGTCTCGTGATTGGAGAGGTGATGCACAAGGTCTCCATGCTGGAGTTCAGTTAAAGGCTGCGTTTCGTTTTAGTGTTTTTCAAGGTGGCTCTTTGATCTTATCGGTTCATTGTAGTAGAAGTGACTCCCTTAAGGTTTAACTGTGATTGTTTCCGTATTTGTATATGATAGGTTACATATAAAGGTCAAGGTCTACCAACGGTCATGGAAAGCATTTTGAGGACTTTTGAAATATACTTGCTACCAACAGAATGGATTGATGTTTTGAAAATCCTACTACATCTTATGGTGGTGTATATTTTTTTTATACCTCAAAATATACTATAGATAAAACTTTCACGTCTAGTATTTTTTTTTCCATATGAAATGGGTTTTAAATATGACTTTGATTTATGTATTGGTTGTGCGTTAATGCATTGAGCAGCCTTTAATTTAACTTGTGTTTCAGAACTTAGTTAAGTGTCTAGTGGGTAAAATGGATTATTTTAGGAGGTGTGGATTACTTAGAATCAAAGAGCTTGTTTTTGGGTACAATTTTATACTTGTGTATTTTATTTGTGGTGTTCATATTAATAGAGAACAGCCATTAAAGCAAAAATATAGCAATATAGCATTTGCAAGATAATTTTTTTCACAGTTCCTCAAAATTATGTTGCCTTTCACAGAATAATGCCCTCCTGTAGTAAATATTGTTGAATACTTTTACAGTTTTGTTTGGCTGGCTGTTTTGTAAGTTTTTTCAGTTTAATGCCTGTTTCATATTGCCATCAGTCAGGAATCAAGTCTGAACAGAATAGTGCCAGTTTAATCAAGATGCTCCAGCCAGTCCAGCTCCGAGGCTAAGAGGAACAGTGGAACGTGCCATATGCTCTAAACAGAAGTGGTGAAGCTATTTAATGCTGTCACCATCATGGACCACAGGTCTGATTCCATTTCACGTTTTGTGTCTGGCACATGGTCTCTCAGTGGTAGGGAGTGTTAACACAGAACAGCAGGTGGATCTCTCCCCCCGCCTCCCTCTCTGCCCATTCAAACTGGGGTCTTGACCAATCGGAATGCAGTCCACTACTCTATTCAAAGTGAAAAGGCGGTTGGAAATTGACTACATTAACTGGCTGTTTGCTCTGTTCTTTTTTTCTTCCTATTTTTGTATAGACTTGGACACATTTCCTTGCTACTCAACTAAGGGAAGGTTCAGTTTCCCCTGTGGATGTATAGCTTTTATATTTTCAGTTCTTCTTTTCCTGTTCTTTCACTCAAAGGTTATTGGGAGTGGGATTTGGTTTCTGAGCTGATGGCTTCTACGGAAGCTTGACTCAATCATGGATTTTTCCAATGTGCACGGAAACTCTTTGGTCAACCGCTCAACCAAGTTTCAGGAGTCCTCTTTCCTTTTACAGACCTTTGGTGAGTTTGGGGGGTCTTATATCTGATCCTTATGTTGCTGGATAAATAAGTTCCCAGCTGTGTATTTGGTCATATATCTCGGAGGCGTGAGGTGTTATGACCAATGTGTTTTAATGTATTTAGCTCACAAAGCAGGTGCTTGTTTAGTAGAGTTTTTGTGACTTTGATGGTCTTTTAACTTTTTGTTCAGCTCATACATTTCTGTGAGTCTGAGGAGTAAATACACTGTCAGTGATGGATTCTGTGCCTCGGAAGGTGGTCCTGTAAAGTCTTATTGGCTCCTGGGTTTTCAGGTGACTCGTGTGGCAGAACATGCACTGCATGTCACTGCAGTTTATGGATATTTCTCTTATGGTGCTCTGTGGCCTGTCGAAGGTGATGTTCATTACCGTTGCATTTCAACAGTCCCTCATTTCAGAATGCTTTAATAATTCAGTTTTGTACAAAAGGAGTGTACAAGGATGTGGTCATGGCATTGGAGAGAAGCCTGATTAATATTTCAGTGTTTACCTGAGAACACCGATAAAGAGAGAGACGATGAGAAAGGCATGTTTATTTCAGTGCCCAGGATGCACCCCAGTGTTTTGCTGCATTGGTGCACTCTGCACAAGTTCTTGCCCACAGATAACTGTAAACAGTGTTGGGCATTTCAGGTCCAGAGGCTACAAATCCAGACCAAGATTTAGTTTTGGGCTATTCTGTGCTTCCAAATTTGTGGGAACAGTTTGGGGAGGGCCCTTTTCTGTTTCAGCATGACTGCGTTACTGTGTACAAAGAAAGGTCCATAATGGCATGATTGGGTTAGTTTGGTGTGGAAGAACTTCACTGGCCTGCAGAAAGCCCTGACCTCAGCCCCATCAAAAACCTTTGGGATGAACTTGAATGGAGATTGCGAGCAGACATTCATGTCCAGCATCAGTGCTTGACCTGACAAATGTTCCTCTGGATGAATGGACAAAAAATCCTACAGAAAGACTCCATAAACTTGTGGAAAGCCTTGAATCAAAGAGAAGTATGAAACTGTTATAGTTGCAAATGGGTGACCTGCTCCATATGCCTATCAATTTAGAATGGGATGTCATAAAAGTTCCTGTAGGTTATAAGGATCTGGTGTCGCAATGCTTTTGTTCATATAGTGTATCTAAACCAGGAAGGTGCTAATGTCTTACTCAGGCGGTCCTGTCCTCTGTATCAGGTTAGGGAAGCAGTCAAGAAGGGTGGAGTGACTAAGGTATTGTGATTTCAAGAGTTTTCAGACACTACTGATAGAGTTCTATAGATTTATTGAAATTATTGACAGAAGTGTGTGGGAATCTGTGTTTTAGTGCTAAATGCTTCCTTCAGATGAGTGTTTATACACAGTGACAATCAGAGGTGTACATTTCAGAAACCGTCCAGTAACTGTGACTGTTTATACACAACTGGTTGGTTGAAATAACATCTTGGCCTGGATTTTTACTTTCTAGATCTGAAATTTCCACCTCTGTTCAGAATTCACATTTCAAAGTTTTACACAGCATGACGGGACCTGTAGTAAATGGAGAGGCTCAGTGACACAAATCATTTAATCATGCTGCTTGAAGCAGGCTGGTAAAATGACCTGTATTTTGTGTGAGATGTTAGAATTTCCACTGTGGACTGTATTTCAGCTCCATGCTTAATTCCATTATGTCAGAATAGTTAATTGGAACAATCGATATAATCTCTTTAATCTCCATGTAACTTTCTGCATGTTTGAGCCTAATTCAGTTGAAATTAGATTTGTTTAAAAATAGTACCACAACTGCATATGTACACACTATGAACCGCGCAGGAGTGAAGCCTTACTTTTAGAAGGACAATAATGCACATTCTTAATGCTTCTTTCCTTTGTATATAGGTCAGCTAAAACTGTCCATCATACCTGACAATGGTCTGCTGTACATTCACAGTAAGTACAGTGATATCATTTAATGTCTATCAGGGAATGCTTGAATATTTGGTCCCCTTAAAGCCATAGAGTTTCAGTACACCCCATGGTGCAGTAGGGGGCAGCGGTGTTCTGTGTAACAGATGCTCTTTGCTTCTCTAGAGTAATCCCAATAACATGAGTGATTTGTGGCACTAAACTTCAAGCAATTAGGTCATTGATAAACCATATTTTGTCTTTTTCTTTGAAGATTGTTAACAATAACGACTTTTTAAGCACAACAGTAAAATGAAATTGAAAAGATTGAGCTAAGTCTGTGCTGCAGTTTTATTTTTCTGTCTTAGCACACAGGGTTCACAGGCAGTACATATATAGAAAAATTGGGTTTTTGCTGTTGGTCTCATAGGCATTTAGTCTGTTAAGCCTAAGTAAATTAGTCCTGCAACTAGCTTGTGCTAGGCTTGTTGGTGTCTGCATCTCTAGTAATTAATATCTATATTATTATTAATTAGTAATGGAAGCAAGGGGGCTGCTGGGAAAGAAGTATCGAACATGTGACTCCTATGTGAAGGTAAGGAACTGATTATAAATAACAACTACAACAACAATAATAACAAAGAAGCTGCACTTTCGGTGTAAAATTTCATTTTATGAATTAGACATAAATATATATTCTGAAGTCATGGCCCCGTAGTCAGGGAAAATGTTAAAAATATTGAAGCTGTGTCATGTTTAGCTGGTCCCATGCCAAGATCTCATCACCGGTAATCTGGTTTTTCTAAAGGTTTTTGTTTTATTTTTTATTTTTTTGTTTTTATTTCGTTTTTCCGATGTGTTTTTCCTCAGATGGCTATTGTACCAAACAGTGATTCCAGTAAACAGCAAAAAACAAAAACAGCACTAGACTGCAAGAATCCTGTCTTCCATGAAACTTTTGTTTTGTAAGTTTTTTTTCCCTTCTGTTTGACAGTAATGATGGTCAATGTTTCTGAGAATTATTTGTATGTATAAAATGTGCATCCATAGGAATGGAATTTGTATGTTATATAGTACTTTGCAGAAGTCTTAGGCAGTCAAAGAGAACGTTGGCCATTTATCTGGGTGGTAAGTGTATATTTCTTCAAAAAATAATACAGTTTAACATTAGAATACATGTAAAATAAGAGTCACACAATAATACATAAACAAGAATTTCTTCTCTTTTTTAAAATGTTTGACGGACATCGCTTTGGTTCCAAAACCTCTCCTCAATGCCACCACATGATCAATTAAATAATTAACATAATCAGTTAGGTCAATGAGGTATGCATTAGTGTATTGGACGGTTGCTGCAATTACTGTGGTGACTTTAGGAGAGGTTTTGAAATAGCTAAGCTATCATACTTTGACAGACATATCGTCGTAGTTTTACACCATGAAGACCATTTTTGCCTGTCTAATCCTTTTGCACAGTACTGTATATACGCAGTTAGGTGTTTAATTCCCCTGCTATTAAATAATCTTTTTGTAATATTTGGGCTGTAAGTGATAGGAATTAACAAAATGAAGGCTATTCCCTTCTATTGATTTTTATTATGATAGCTTCCAGAATTGGGTAACTTCTGACCATCTGCTGTTTCTAATACTCAATAATAATTTCACCTCTGCACCTCTATGTCCTTTGAGGACAGTGCTTCACTACTGATGAATTACCAAGATTTGTTTTTGGAGAGGTTGTATGTAATAGAATTGCAGTGTGGACTTAATGGTTTTCAGATGAAGTGGAGCTTCTTTTGTACCCATGAGCTTTGATTTGGTAAATGTCTCGCAGATCACACTGAAAGCCGTCTCCAGCTGCTCTGGGACTGGAGAAGCAGCGTGTGGCTTTGTGCTTGGCTTTGCAGGCAGTACCTGTCTCACATTTATGCCATTTGCAGCACTGTAGGGGCTGAGGAGAATGAGAAGAGGCTCATAGTCTCTGTGTGGAATCATAATAAAAGCTTGAGGTAATTAGTATTGCGTCGCAGCCATACATTGTATATACAAGGTAAAGAAAATATTTCATGTACATTGATTTTGAATGCATAATAAAGGTGTTTTCACCCTTTCACTTGCATCATATTGAAAAATATAGCATGTAGATTTACTGTAACTCTCTATATGCCCAAATAAAGGACATTCTGTTCAAGTAGGTGAATGTTTACAAGCTACTGCTAATACAAAACTATCACAGAATACTTTTTGCCGCTGTGTATTTCCTTATGTGTTTTTCTTGCTTTAGGAAAAACGAGACGCTGGGCTGTATGAGTTTCGGGATCCGCTCCCTTACCACATTGGCCAAGGTGAGCGTTTCTTAGCTGACAGCTAGAGCTGAGGTGCGCCCTTGCTCCCCACGATGTGGTCAATGCAAACCTGCTAGCGGCGCGCTGTAGAAAACTCTCTGCCGTGCCGAGAGATGGCAGCATCCACCCTGCCGCGCTTCCAGTCTCAGCAGCGATCCCGAGCATAAACCTCTCATATGGTGTTCAATGATGTTTTTTCTGTGTTTCATCAGATAAACTCACACTTATTTATGTTTTTAGTTACTATTTACTATACAGTAATTATTTTTCAAGTTGAGGAGCATTTGTTCCCATCTATTTCTTTGCTTCTTTGTCATAGGAGATCAGTGGCTGGTACTACCTGCTAAATGAAGACCTCGGTAAGACCAAGCATCTGAAAGTGGCCTCACGACGTCTCAAACCCAAGCATGGTGAGTGCTGGAGAATGATGCTGCTGGTGGAAATGGATTAAGATGTTACTCACCCTGTGATGCTGACCAGGGTCTGTGGCTATAAGATAGATGGGTGGCTGAATGGATGATGTCGTTGCACAGCTCGTGTTAGGGTTCTGGCCAAAGTGTAGATTTCATCTGAAGAACAGCTTACAGTTACTACAAATTATCTACATCACATCTGTTTGTAGAGCAGTGCTGAAACTTGACCAATTCATAAAAACAATTTGTTGTAACGATTTGCGATTTTTGAACATTGTTTATAATTTGAGTTTTACGGGTTGCCAATTTACGGCCGTGACAGTTGATCAAAACAGATATTTTTAATCTAACTGTTAGAAGAGTTTCCCTATGGGATCAACAAAGTTCACATTATCTAAGAGATAGGAAAATGTATCAGATATTGTATGTGTGTTGAATCCGTCGAACTGACTGACATCCAGCAGAAGGCTTGTTTCATCTGGCTCTCATGATGCTCCCCTCTCCCTTTTTTGTTTTACTGAAGCTTAGTCTACTCATAGGTTTCAAGCATGCCAACACAATAACTTTAGGCAAATTTGTAGCTGTAGTTGTAAAATCATGTCATGAACATTAAGTAATGAATACCTACTTGTTGCCCAATTTTCCCTTTTCTACACTCTGAATTATTATGTTTTACTTTAAGTAACCATTGTACTAAATGGGCTTGCTCTAAGGAGTTTGTTTATTTTTTACGAAATGTGTGGTGAGTTTAACCTCTGGTTATTTATAATAATTTTCAGATTAAAAATAAATTAGTGCCACTTTTTGTGTATAATTTGTAATTTGCACTACTTTTGAAGGTGTGATTCTCTGAATATTCTACCTTTTGATGAAGTAAGTGTGGTGTCCACAATAAATTGTGCTTTGGCAATACAATTCTAGTCAAAATGTGAAGTGTGAATTTCCAAGGAGAAATCTGTCTGACTTGCCTAGATATTTTTACAAAAATAAAATCTGCAAAAATTATTGCCTTAAATAAATATCAGTAATGTTGTGCGGCATCATATAATACACAGTCATAGAATATGAATAAATACAGTACCTCAGTTCTCAAACTCACTAGAACTCAAATTTCTTAAAAGTCCTAGGACTCGATCTGAATATCAGAATTTGAACTGTGAATGCTGACCTAATATAAATTGTACTCGTCAGGAAATGAGTCATACTACAATGCAATTCTTACCTGAATGCCTTCTTCAACGACTAGAGGATTAACCAAATAAAGCAGTGCAACATTACAATAACTAACAGTAAATAAACCACTAACTTACGTGTACTATTAGAGCATTTATGTCTTTTAATTAAACTTTATTTTACCAGGTAAATTAACTGAAAACCAGTTCTCACTCCTTTACGTGATATTCGGGAGAAATAGCAGATTACACATCGGAAATGCCTGGGATACAAATGTCATGCGTGTAACTAAACTCTTTAGCCAATAAGGCCTAAGGTGTGTCATCACGGAGGCGGTTCCAGTTTGTGCAGCCGGGTGAGAGGTTGCAATGCATCTACCCGTAATGCATTGTGTCAGGATCAGAATGCGTTGCTTTAAGCCAGCGCTGTAAGCAAGTCGAACACACCCAATGACTGGACTGGGGAAACAAACTGAAATGAGGACTTAACACAGAGGACCAATGACAGCAACCAGAAACAGCTGATCACATGGGGATCCCACACGAAGTTAATGAGGGGGCGTGGCACACGGAAGGAGAGGATGATCGGTGCAGGACACGGGTAATGTTGGGATAAGATCTTTATCGTTTCGGAAGCCATTAACAAAAAAATGCTCTTGTTTTATCCTGTTATTTTTGTGTTTAAGTGCTTTAAAAAAAAACATTACGGGACTGTGAAACAAGTGTACACTTATTACAGTCTTGCACTTTTACTGAGAAATTTTGGTTTTACATGCTTGATATGATACAAATTGATATGTACAGTTACTTTCAGTTTTCTTGTAAGGATGCCTTTTTTGGAATTTTTGACTGCAATAAGGAAAATGCAACCATGGTTTTTGAGACCAATTGTAATTTTAGCTAAATTCTACATCCACAAATGTAAATATAATAAATCTAACATCCCCCCTTTCAGTTTACACAATAGACCTCACGGATTATATAAATCTGATTTAAAATTCCCAATAATAATAAAGCAACCAGAACTATGTCATTTTGTCTCCCTTGTAATAATCATATTAATGGAAAACTGCCCCTTTATAAACAGTGTTATTATGTTTTTGTATGTGTGGTTTCTAATCATGAAACTTCTGCCTGTATCCATAAATGTTCTGTTAAGTTTATTAAGGAACCTAAAAAATTGCAGAGAGTATGGCTTTCCGTAGAATGGCAGGATGAACAGATCGGGCAGTGACAGAAAATGTGATACGGTGTGTCCCTGTAGAATCAGAATCAGAATCTGAGTCAGCCCTGGATTTGAGTTGCACACATACTGCTGATCTGAGTCATCCATCTTGAACTATTAAAGTATTAAACTATTCCAGTAATAAAGGACTTTAGACCATCTGCCAAACCGGTACCCTTACCAGTTATAGAAAGTTAAGCCCGATTACCCTTTAATTGTCTGTATTGACACTGGCAAAGGCCCTCTGACTGGACATGTATGTTTTTTGTATTTGGCTTTGCTTTTGTTTAGGTTTTAGTAATTCTTTAGTTTTAGTTACATTTTGGTTGCTTTTTTATTTGGCTTTAAACATTGGTGCATGTGTGACTCATCCACGGCTGACTCATCCTGTAGTGAAATGGTGTATATGTGAGGTACAGATCGGTCAGGTGGTACTAATCGGGCAGGTGGTATGAATCGGGAAGTGACACTAACTGTTCATTTCAAGTCATTTAACTTATTTGTTATTAATGTCATATCTGCCCTGTACAATTTTTATTTACAAAGCTTAAAAGACAAACAATGCAATTTTTATTATATGTTCCAGTGTTCAATGCTTTTAAAGGCTCTTCTTCTTCATTAGGTGTACGTGTATCATTCTGTGAATATAATCAAAAATCTGAAAATGCCAAAAGTCTTGTATTTTACTTGTTTTACTTAAAATAAAGGTATGGGTTGGGTAAGCATTACGGTTGCTATAGTTGGTATTAGGCTTTTGTCCACGGAAATTAATGGAAAATCCCCACAAAGGTATAGATACCTGTATGCATATGTGTGTGTAGGTAAAATGAATGTGTGTTTATTAAAATCAGTTGACTAAATATTGTTTTGGGAGATCTTCTAAAATCTAATATGCAAGCCGTGGCTAAGTTTATATTCTCCTGTGTCTTCATAACAGCTGTTGATGACAGTTGTTGAGAGGTCATTGGAAGTCTGATTGACTCCCTAAGACCACACTCTTCAAAGTTAGCATGTCAATTTGTAATACTAATTTTAGTTTCATCGAGAGAGAGTCAATTAGAATGGACATGTATTTAGTGTCTGAGCCGGTAAATGGGAGGAGAAGAAGGTGTTTCTGACACGATGCTCTGTAGATTTTGAGGGAGAAGCCAGCAGTATTGTGTCCCAATTGAATAGTGTCTTTGAGGGATGTTGAAAAGGCATGGTTGCCCGGGAGAGTAGTAGTCTCTATGGTAACCTTGCAGAAGCTTGTAGATGGGTGGGAGTAATGGAGTGTGAGAACGCTTTTCTTGACCTGTAGGCTTAGTTTCTCAGAGCCCTGTTCCTAGAACACTCTGTATGATCCTGGGAAGGCTACTGTTGCACTCTTGAGTAACAGTATAACGATTCTGTTTTATGAGTATTTTGTGTTCATTTCTTAGTGAGGAAAACAAAACTGGCCCCTTTTGG
>JAABNY020000039.1:16914971-16930352 GCA_015164015.2 Brevimyrus niger
AGAGGAAAGCAGAGTACCTGGAGGGAGCCTGTAGCCTGAGTGCATGGGCTGTGAGAGGAAAGCAGAGTACCTGGAGGGAGCCTGTAGCCTGAGTGCATGGGCTGTGAGAGGAAAGCAGAGTACCTGGAGGAAGCCTATGCAACACGGGGAGAACAAGACAACTGTACATGGATACATGTTACAGTCTCACCTCATTATAATAATAATTATAGCGATGTGTTTTTACAAACCATAAGCGCAGTGTTTCTCTCTTCAGAAGTGAGATGTTGGGTGTCAGGGGGCTCAGTGGGGGCCGCCTTTGCCTCACACCTTCAGGGATGGGAGTTCAAATTTGCCTCTGCTCCGTCACTCTGTGTGTGGGGTTTGCATGTTATCGCTGTGTTGCTCCAGTTTAGTTTCACTTCGCAGTCCAAAGATAAGTGTTCCTCAGTGTGTATCTCGATGCCATGCTGTTGAGCGCAGACCCTATGGAGGATGTTGTCTGTGTTGAAATGATCTTGGGGGGTTTCGTGGCATCTTCCAGTTGGGTGCAGCCTACTCTGGTGATGTATTCATTTGTTGTATTGAATGGTTAAAAGGGGTGGCTGTTATTATTTAACAAATAATAATTTACATGATAGTTTTCTGGCCAGGAGATATTTCTTGAATGTGGCCCAGTGGCTTGATAAAGTGAAGACACAAAAACTTAAGAGATTATATTTGCATATGGTATTGGCCATTAGAGGTGCAGGCCTCAGAGGGGGAGACCCTTTTAAGAAAGGAATGCTGTTTATTGTGAGCTGTGCTCGCTGTCGTGCCGCCTTCCTCAGTGTTTCGGTTCTGTGTGAGACCCTCCTGACATGCAGTTGGTTTTACCGCCGTCAGCGTTAGGAGCTCAGAGCTTCGGCCGTCTCCACCCCTCATTGTTATCGAAAAAGAGGCGCCAGCCCTGTGTTTGGAGGGAGCGCGAGCGAGTGGCGGCCAGGCGCTCCGCATTGTTCGTACTGTCCAAAGCGGGACGGGGCGGGATGTGGGACAGACTGGGGCCGCGAGGAGCTAGGGGGGAAGGAGGTGCGCGCTGACCTTCCTGAGCTGACAGCGTGGGAGCGTGGATGTGAAAAAGAAGCCTAACATAACCCCACACACACGCACACACACATGATTTAGAGTGTCTGGCGATACACACGTTCTGTCTATACTTTCATCATTGTGTTTTACTTTGTTTAACATTTATTGAATATAGCTTGTTCAATGCAGTATGTTTCTTTTACATTTTCACTCATGCTTGGGCTGAGATTTTGAAGTGGGGCTTGTTCATCTGCTAGGAAATTTCATCTTTCTACATTATTATACAGTATATTACTTGTGTGATACAAGAGAGACCTCTACTGGTCTGGAGAGGTGTATGATCCTCAATATTTTTACTATGACTATTTGGCTATAGGTTTCACTTCAATTCATTAATGGCCTGTAATGCTTTCTGATTTGCCATACTATTCTGAAATCTAAACAGGACCAAAAATTATTAATTAACATATTTTTTCTTTAAACCACGCACTTGCTATTTTTGACTTAGTAGTTGTTAAACATGCATCATAACTTAAAATTAAATTAAAACTAGTTTAAAATGTTCTTTGCATTCCCTGAATGCTCCCCAAGGGAATCACTGCACAGTTTTATGATGCTCTATCCAAAGTAAGTCTTTGTCTATCCAAAGTAAAATAATCCAGAGCCCTAAAGAAACCAATACGACAAACTTCCAACAAAAGTAAGTAAGTCATTCACTGTTTCTAGCCTTTGGATATATTTACTGATGGACTGATGAAGTGTGAGAGTGAGCTTTGCGTGTGAGAGTGAGCTTTGTGTGCCTGCATCCTCCCAGAATGACATGTGGGACAGCGATTTGTTACATGGACATGGGAGTCTGGCTGACTTCACTGCCTTTCTGTTCCCTGTCATCCAAAACCAACACACCCACAACATTTACTTCTCTATTTTTTCTTCCTGTCCAGATCCCACTGAGGAACTGAGGTTCTACATAATCCACATGACTGAGGTAGGTTCTTACTGCCCGAACACCAAATGGTTTAGCAGTATTTGGGTTTTGGGTTTGTATGAATTGGGTTGGGTGCTACAGGAATGACAGGTGACCTGGTTCTTGGTTCAGGTGTGTGTGTGTGTGTGTGTGTGTGTGTGTGTGTGAGAGAGAGAGAGAGAGAGAGAAAGAGAGAGAGACATATAAATTACATTGAGGGGGACAAATGCCCCCACGATGCAGTAAAATGCTGTTCTTTTGACTGAAGAAATCTGTTGAATACAAACATCTGTGGGTGGGTGTGGTCATGGATATGATACATTGTGGGGACCAAATGCATTATTTGCGATGTGATGCAATTTTGACCTTGTTGAAACATTTTTTTCTAGTCTAAATGCTTATGAGATGTGGTATCAACTTAGAGTCCCCAATCTGGCTATTATTATAAGGAAATCAGCCAAAAATGTATAAAATGTCATAAATTGATAAATTTGCAACACTATTATGACATATTCATAATATATAATTTGTCATGCAGCTAAGCAGCACTATATTAATATACTGTCTGTCCTCATAAAGCAGATCAGTGAGGGAATTTGCCAGGGACTTGGGACAAACAGCTTCCTGTGGTTCACTATTTACAGATGGTACTGGCCATTATGGCATCCTCCATAACTCTCCTTTCAGCACAGGTTTGCTGCTAGCGGTAGGATTAGGAAGGGCGGGGAGGCAGTAAAAGTGAATTTCCGATGGCCATGATGTCACCGCTTGCCACATGGCTCTTCCAGTGCATTTTCCAGATGCCCTGCGACTAAACCTTCTAAATTTTGTAGCTCAGTATGACAACGGAAGAGATGGCTTTTGCGCATACAGCATGCTCACTTGGTAGCTGCCAGCATATTCTCTGAAATTGGGAAGGCGTGTGCACTGGAATGGAAATACCAGTAGCTACACAACAGATTTATTATCGGCTGATCATAAATGTTTCAGCTTTTATTAACTCTTGTCATCTTGATATGTATTAGTCTTTAGTTTGCTCATTTTTACTATCTGATACTGGCTTGACATTTTAAATGGATAGAACTATGAGAAATGCCTCTTTCATCTCTCATTTCAGCCAATTTCTGTCTCTGCAGCACATGGTTGTACCCTTAGTCTTGGCTTCGCAAACTTGAGCCAGTGTCCCATACAACTGCATGTTGTCCTTTGATGCAGTAATTCTGTTTTCCGTAGGGTATGAAAAAGAATTTGAGTGGCACAGTGGAAGGTTTATTGCTCAGCGGACAGCCCAGTTGTCTCACACCTTTGAAGGTCAAAGGTTTTACTCCTGCTGCTGTTCTGCATTTGTTTTTGCAGCTTGTTATCTCTGGTCTCTTAGTTGCTCATGGTGCAGGGGGTGTCCCTGCCGTTTGGTCTGTGCTGCCTAGGATAGGTTCTTTAACCCGGATATGCTGGTGGAAGAGGGAGATGCTATGCTTTCCAAGGCCCTTTCACGTAAACCGTAATGCCCAGGTAATTTGATTCAGCTCCCCGTCTCCCACTGGCTGTGTTAACTGGCTCTGCTTTAGCTCAGAAGTCTAATATACTGGGATCCACCATGCCATGGAGTTATGGGAAATTCTGTGATCTCTCTGCTTTTTTTTTTTTGTAATTATATTAGTCATGTCTATATATAAAAAAGTGAAATCATTGGGTTCTGGCCGAGTTGAACATGACATCTGAAGTAGTTGAAAAAAATCTCACACCTTCACTTTTATTTTCTCCTTAATGCAATAAATCACAGATGGTGCCCAACAGGTGGTAGCAGTCTCACAAGAGTAAATAAGCAGCACACAGAGGGAGGTGACGCTGCCTGCACAGTGTGGCAGTAATATTTAGAATTTCAGAATATGATGATTTTCTGCGTTGGCAGCTAATGCTCTTCGCGCTGTTTACATTTTATTCTGCTGGGGGACCCTGTCATCGAAGCTGACATATGAGGTAGATATGTAAACTGTTCAGTGCATATATGGATGGATGGATGTTGGTAAATGAGCACCCCGACACAGATGAACTCAAGCATAACTAGTATTAAAAGGCAGAAAAATACATGATGAGTGATGTTGCTTCAAGTGGTGATGATGGTCTCTACTCATATTTAATTCAGTTAATATTTATATGGCATCCTTTCCAGTGTAGGCACCATGAATTGCTTGACAATCTTATCTTGCTGTGTGGACTGAAGGATATGCGGTTCGGTATTGACACATGCAGCCGAGAGGTCAGGAAGTCACCAAAAGGGGGGGCAAGACAATGCTGGGTGCTCTGGTGCTCTGGAGCTAGACAGTGCTGGGTGCTCTGGTGCTCTGGATCTAGACAGTTCTGGGTGCTCTGGATCTAGATGGTTCTTTCAGGAGGAACATTTTCTGGAGGCAGCCGTGTGGGGAAAGCGGATCTGACTTGATGAAAAGGAGGAGTTCTGTGGGGCAAATAAGAGCAGCGGTTGAGATAGTGAGTGGTTTAAATGCATGGTGCCGGTGATGGGATGCTTAAAGTCTGCGTTTCTGTTTTTGCTTATGTGCTTGAAGAGAAGTCACAAGGGTAACTTAGATAAGGAACGTCTGCCCTTGTGGATTTAATGGCTGAATAAATTCAATTAGGAGAGAGTCCCTCCTTCAGCTTCTCTGCAGTCCCTAACCAAAATGGTAATGTAAAGTAACTTTCTGGGTATCTTGCTGTTGCACTGTTCCTGTTAATAAGATGTAAATTAGGTTATTCTTATATGAAATTTTAATGACTTGCAGTCATCCGCTGTGGGTCTTGAGACTCTCACATCGATTGGGTTTCTGAGGGTTTTTTCTTAATCTTTGTGAAAATTCTGTACTAATATATCTTCTGTAGTAGGATTTACATTAAATATAAAGACTAATCAATATGCTTAATTCTTATACATTTTGCAGTGTCTTTCCAGTGATCTTTAGTTTGTGATTTCTGAAATATCTCAGCAGGGAGAGAAGTTTTTTTTCTTATCTTGTATAAAGAACAATTTTATATGTACTAGGGATTGGTCAGTAATAGAAAATAGCTAATATTATGATTCCATGAACAACGTTGGTGGAACATTTGATAGTAAAACACTGATATTGTCTCTCAAAACATTTCTGATGGGAAAGGTAGCTCTCTTACTGGAGAAAATGCAGAGCATCATTTCTTCCTGTATCATAAATTGCTATTCTTAGTTTTAAAAAAATGTGAACGGGTATCAGAGACAAAACTTTCATATCAGCCAGGGCCTAAAACAGGGGGGCCCAACTCAAATCCTGGAGGGCCAGAGCCCTACACATTTTTGGGTTTCCCCTCAATTAACGCACTTAAGTTAACCCTTGAGCTGAATCATTAATGGTGGAACAGGGAAAGAACTAAGCTACACAGGGCTCCGGCCCCCCAGGACTGGAGTTGGGCACCCCTGCTCTAAAATATAGGCCTTACTGCACTTTTTTTCTCTGTGATCATAGATACAATTTCAAAGCAATAAGCTTCTTGCCTGCCTTGGTCATTTGAACTGGGGTGTACTGCGGACCTCACTTTGCTCAGCATCCCTCCCTTCAGTGGATTTCTGACCTCAATTAAGGCTTCTGCATACAGAGTCCTTTTGCAGTTCTCCTGTCTCAGTCCAGATGGTATCCAACCTGTTCCCACTGCAACCCTGCCTGTCACCCAACAAGGCCTGTTCTATTTTAGCTGCCAGTTTAAAAGGAGCCTTTGTAACCCAGATTCAAATTAATGAATTTCGGCGAGAGTCGGAGAGGCTTGTTGGCGAGTTTGCGGAATTTCCTGTAGTACTTTGAGGATCGTCCACATGGGCAACCTGTCCAACAGACCCCGGAACAAGAAGATGAAACAGGGATGGTTTTGTCGGGCTGCCGATTCCTTTAACCAGCGCCTCCTTTCTGACCGTGCGCATGTGAGTCTTTGGCTGCCTGCTTCCCATATTCTCTCTGTGTTTTCTGTGGTACTTTTAATGTTCTATGTTTGTGACACGTTTCTTTTCCTAAAGAGAGTTTTACGTGAAGCAAATGTTTTAGTTCAGTTGATGTGTGTTTGTATAATCTAGGCATATAAAAAGTAGCTGTCGTTCTCTTGCTTTCTCCATATTGCTAAACTGTGGTTTAAGTAAATGTTAAGTGCTGCGTGAAGGTGAATGACTTTAATCAGAGACGACCTGTGGCCTCAGCCTGAGGCCTGGGCTGGAGCTGGAAAAGTTCAGCTGCTAAAGCTGTTGCTTATGTTATATGCATTTAGAAGACCAATTAACTGCCTGCTGGTTACAAATTGGAATGCACTGAATTAAATTAGGAATTCAATTCGATGTGCCTTGTTAAAGAAATACATTTGCCATACACAAAAAGTTCCTCGTTATCATTTTCATTTTGACCAATTCTACCATTATGTTTGAAGTACATTTTCTTATTCCAGATTCGTTTTGGTGTGATTTTTTTGTCTGTTTTTGCTGATGGTTGGGGATCCCAAAATAAAGAGTGAGCCATCGGCTTGCTCTTATGATGTCCCCCTTTCAGGCAGTAAACCTTCCCTGTTTTTTTGTAATGTGGTGTCATATTTATGAGTTGTTGTTCTCCTGCTTCTTCATGTGCAG
The DNA here is from genome assembly GCA_015164015.2 of Brevimyrus niger. Lineage (NCBI taxonomy): Eukaryota > Metazoa > Chordata > Actinopteri > Osteoglossiformes > Mormyridae > Brevimyrus > Brevimyrus niger. Next base: position 16,921,619 of record JAABNY020000039.1, read on the forward strand.
TAATATCTCTCCCAGCAGTGCATCAAGCACCTGCCCTAGTCTCCTCGAACATGGTCATGTACTGTAAATCACACCTATGCATAATTGCTTCTGAAAATACTGTATTTTATGGTGTATGAGAAGCATGTTAGCTAGCAATGTGTTACAAACGAGGATTGACATAACTTGTACTAAAGTAAACATTAGCGGTACAAAGGGTTAAATACATCTGTAGTTTCTTATCATAACAGCACAGATGCATTCTACTATAGTTTTTATTACAAAAAATAACCTTCTTATAAAATTGCAGATGTGTATAAAATAAATATCTTCCATCGCACTACTGTGAAAGTCAGAGGTCAGCCCTGCCCATGCCACACCGGATTGGTTAGTGAAAGTCAGAGGTCAACCCCACCCATGTCACACCAGATTTGTTTAACAATGTGGATTCATGGCTTAAAGTTTATTTAAGCGAAATTAAGCGAAAATGGCTTGTGAATCTTCTGCCTGTTGAGAGGTGAATATTTTCTCACACTAGTGTGAACGTACCTTTAGTCAATATTTAATTTTAATGAACCTTTCAGGGTGAGGAACACTGAGAGTATAGGTTTGGACACACTCAAGATCAACTGGCTCTTAAACTGGAAGAAGAATCCTTTTGGTTATTTTAAGCTTTATTGAGGGTCAACTAACAATATGGTCAATGATGACACAGAACAACAACCAAAAGCTGCTTTCTATGAGTCTTTTTAGTTCCTCTGCTTTTATATTTATGTATGAATACCAATGGCTGTGGTATAAAGGCCTTTGGTAAAGACTTGTGTATTGTGTCTCAGTCAGCCTTTTTCATCATTGGCCTGAATGTCCTATAAAAGAAAGGAGAAACATGCAATCCACAAGATGGAAAAATACTTCATGAGAAATCCATAGGAATCATCATTGTGATGTGTGTAAGCTCTTTGTGAACACCTATTAGACTGATCAGGACATACATACATACATGCATACATACACTACAAGTTTTTGCACACCACAGATTTTTACTGCTTTTCTATTCATCTCATAAACTGTAGATTTTTTACTCTTGTTCAGCATTGGAACTATAAATGAAAATATAAGTCAAATGAAACAACTTTCCTTTATAGCATGGAAACGGTATGTGACAGTGCACGTCTGACATCCTATTAACTGGTTGCATGGTGATGGCTTAGTCTAATTGTAGGCTGTCCCTTAACTTTAAATGCACTAGTTAACTGTTTCAACCCTTGAAACAGAGCAGTATTTAACGTCCCTTATGGAAAGAATGCCTTGAATTTTCTCGACTGTTATGTCTCTTAACAGAGGTTACGTTGATGAATTTTGTTAATAAAGGCACTCAAATGGTGTTTGTTTGTGTGTGAGTGGGTATACCTTACCTTATGGGGACACACAACGTGATGAATACCCATAAGGGAAAACTCAAGTCAATGTTGTCATAGTTAGCATTAGCATTTTTTCCATAGAAATGAATTGGCGGCTCCCATAGAGATATGTTTACCCGACATGTGTGCGTTGGTGTGTGTATGTGTGTATAATTAGTGTACCGAGGGAGGATTTCCCTCTTTTTGACTATGTTTTTTAAAGGAGCCATCATGCTCTCAAGCATTTTAATGTGTCATTGGTACCTGTAATACAGATTTTTCTTTTCATTGAAGGAAAAGTAAAGTTCATGAAACAAAGTGTTTTGTTTAACATAGTAAACACAACTTAAATAGTTTAAAAAATAAGTAGGAACAGTGCAGAAAACTGACAGAAAAACTGGAAATAGAGAAGAGCGCATGAAGCTTCACATGGTTGGTGGGTAAATGTATCAGTTACTGGTGATGTCGTCCCAGAATTTGCTAAACCATTAAATCATGATTGTAACTCTGACATTTTTAGATGCCTAGATGTCCTAAGTATGATATGTTGTGAACGTTATCATGTTAGTCCTTTCACGTAGTCAGCTATGTTTTATTAACCATACTCAGCCTCCAGTTATTTACTGGCTGCCCTGTATATTGTGCATGCTGTATGTGGACAATAATATTCAAGCTTACTAAAGCAGACATGCCAAAGTATTCATAAAACACAATTACCGGTAATATAACAAACCTTTGCAGGAAATGGTGTTGAACAGTCTACCTGGAAAACGTTTTCAGAGCTGCTTGTTTGACTTTCCTTTTTCTCATTCTGTCAGACAGTTTACACTTAGGAAAGATCTAATCTAGCTGAATGAATTTCAGGTTAACACTACTTGAGGGGATACACATAGTAGTAACTCAGTCACTACTGAAATACAATTATGAGTAAATATGGTAGCTAATCGAGATGAAAAAAAAAATATAGTGACTGCTTGAGACAAAAGATGCATCATAATTCATTATTGATGAACAAACATGAGATCAGTATGTAAATAACGCTTAGACTGTGATTAATACTATGTTATTACTATTTTATTTCGGTCCCCTCAAGTAAACTGTTAATTTCAGGATTCTTACGATACTTTGTCCTGTCTTCTGGAGGTGATCTGCCACTGGTCTTCACAATGGTATATTTTTACTTACACTGAATTAATTTGCTCAGTTGGCTTTGGTCTGTTTTAGAGTTGGTGTTCTGGACACCACTAACCTCAGGCGAGTATGTAATTAAACTGCCTTTGAAGGATGTTCCATGCACTAGACAAGTTACCTGTAAGTGAACCTGTAGCATTCCTCTTAGGAGCCACAGAGAGTGAGATGGGAGGGACAGCAGTCTTGCCAGCTTCCTTGTTCCAGGGATGGTGAAATGCCGCAGGATCCCATTCTGTTGTCTGGCTGGCTGGGAGCTCCTCTGTCTGATGGCTCCATCTAACAGCTGTAGGATGGTTTCTGTTGTGAAGAAAAGTCTATAGCTTTCAGCTGGATCTCTAAGCAAACCAGAATAAACTATTCATATAAAAAGATGTTAACATACTGTATGATTCTTAGTATATTTATTTTGGAAACTTTTAATATTTAATAATAAATTTCTGTTCATGCCAACCAAAGATTAACTGAGGGGGTGAAAGGCTGATCAATTTTTGGTAGCTTTTGTGTTCTGATTGGTGACAACCAAAATAATTCTGTTACAACAATTGCTGCATATTTCACCAGTATTTTTAATTTCATAGTACAGAATGCAATCATGAAAACTTTCAAATGAGACATCACTTTTTTTGAGTTTTGGGAAAAAAAGTTTTTTTTTAAAAGTTTAAAAAAAATATATACTTAAATCTTTTAAGTCAATAGTTACAGCAAGAGAAATCTGCAGATCAATGATTTCATATGTGTGGTGTTTTAAAACGTCATACCTAAACCTTTAATATTAAATACTTGAATATTAGCAGCCTGGCGGCAGTTTGAGGTGAATGTGAATTGTTGGGAAGGATTCCTTACTGTGGATTGCAGAAGATAAGCACTGTGTTTCACTTTGTACCCTTCATCAACAAAAACATTCTCGATAAAGGGAATCCGCAGCTATCGGAGAGGTGACAGGTACAAGGCCACTTGTGTAATTCAGCTGTATGTGCGTGATTTACTACAGACTCCACCCTGTCAGTTTTTGGAAAAGGGAAGAAGCGTCAGTCCTGTCGAATGACAAGAAGGGACTTGATTTACATGCGTGTTTCCTAATAGAACCTGAGAAGCCCTGCACTGGGAAATGGGTCATATGTAGTTCTGCTACCACACAGGCTTCTTAGCTTGGCCTTAGAGCAGGATTCACAGTTTGGCAAGATCTTAAACAGGAAGAAGGGCAACTGCAAGACCTATATGGATTTATAAAAGCTAAAACACAGAAAGTGAATATGCTTTACATGGTTTCAGATACCTATATGTATGTGCGTCTCTATTCGTCGACTGAGGTCACCTAAGACTCTGGTAACTTATATGATTGCCTTTTATTGCCATCTAGTTATGTTAATGACTGCCCTATTAACTTTAGTATATCATAAATGAAGCTGTTACAGCTGTGTGTATATTAGAGACAAATGTCACTTTTTGTCAGGATATGAGAATTCAATTTTTTCTCTTCTGTGATAATTTAAATGATGTAAAGCTGGGATAACACATTTTATGAACGGAGAGTAACAGCAACCATTTCCCTCCTTTTTTTCCCCAACATTCTTCTCTTTTCCTTTTACTTGGTGCATGAAGAGGAGCGAGCACCTGGTCAGTCTGGAAACATACTCTTTGGATCAGAAGAGGCGAGTGTATGAGTGCCTGCAGGACAACGTGGACAAGCAGAGGCAGCTGCGGGCGAGACCCAGCCCCGCTGGGCAGAGACCCAGCCCCGCTGGGCAGGTAGGCTCCGGGACAAATCTGGAAGGGCCTTGCAGTGTCACCTAACAAGGGCTGCATGATACCTGATCACAATTTCCTGGCGAGTATATGGCGTATGAATCCCCAAGGCTGTAGATGACAGGCGAAACATTTATCCAGTTGCCAGCATTACATCACTATATGTAAGTTTACAGTTAAGTAAGCAGAATGAATAAGCTGGTGTCCAGGCAGATGTTTTGGCCGTCATGTAAAGCACTGGTGATTATTACAAATATGACTTATCACCAGAGGGAATCACAATCTGATATCGCACAGCTCTAACGTGAAATCATGAAGTAATGTGAAATATCAATGTTTTTCCTTGACACTCGTTTACCAAAGTTGTACTATGTGGTTTCACAAAAAATATGCTAAATAGCTAAGAGTATGTAGACACCCTTTTTACTTAGAGGACTTGTCTATGTAAACTAAACCTATTGCTGACACGAAAAAGCACACAGCCCTAGAAACTTTAGCAACAAACACTGGCAGCAGAATGGATAGATGTACAGAAGAACTTGGTGACATTCAGCCTGGCACTATGAAATTTCTGGCCTCCTAAATGTGCCCCGAGCAACTGCAAATTAAGTGATTGTGAAGTGGAAACCTCTAGGAGTAAGTTTAGTTGTGAAGCGGTAGGCCACATAAGTTCACAGAAAGGGGCCTGGTCACTCAACGTCAACACCCAACCTGAATGGCAACAAATCCCACCAGCAATGTTCCAGCATCTAACAGAAAGCCTTCTCAGAAGAGTAGAAGCTATAATAGCAACAAAGGTCAGACCAGCTTCATATAAATACACTTGATTTTGGAATGAGATGTTGGACTAGCTGGTGTCCACATACTTATGGTCATATACCAACAGGGCTCCATGCACCATCAATCTCTCTTGTTCTCTGATGCAGGAAGGAAGTAGCATGAAATTTGCTCTGATCTGATGCTATAGCTTTTTTTTTAAGGAGTGCTGGTGGCCATTTCCTGAACGTGTTAATACCACGCTGAACTACTCTCCATAGGCCCTCTCTTGATTATGTGGACTTGTTTTCCATTAATACAAGCAATTAGGGATGTATTAGCTCTTGTATTCTTTGCTGGAACATCCGATTGCGCAATTTTTTCTCCCTGCCTTTGTTTTATTATCTGACTAGACCTTGAACGCTGAGGAAAGCGGTGATTTTGTGCACAGATATATTTTTAAAGCCAAGCAGGGACCACTTTACCAGGGATGCGTTTGTAAGCTTTAGATACATCTGTCATAAAGTAATAATACGTCAACACAGGTGGTAATAGAACAGGAAAAGCCTGTGGGGACGGGGGGGGGGGGGTCGGGGTGAAGCATTGAACTGCTAAACCACTTTCCAATTATAGCTGCTGCACAGAACGACGCGGGAATCACATGACCGAATCTATTAGCATTTAAGTTCAAAGGAATAGCATGATTATTAATGGCATTTGTTTACAAATTTATGCCACCACCTGGATAGGCAAAGTGTTCCTTTATGTTTTTCATATGAAGGACTGACTCCGATGTGTATACACACATTAAATCCTTATAAGGTAATCACTGTCCAACCTGGGAATGTCTTTGGGATGTGAGGATGAAAAGGTGACATATGATTAACCCAAAGATGAAAGAAAAGGCTGGGACTGCATTGCATACTTGACTCCCTACCGCAGACTTTGGCAGAATGGGGGGGGTGGAGGACACCACAGTTTCCCCCTCTCTGTGTGAACAGACTGTCTTGCTCAAATGCCAGGGCTCCTGGGAGAAGCCTGCAGCGTGTTTTTATTTTGTTTGCCACTCGCTGGTCACACTGCTTCAAAGTTGCTCTGTCATTTGGGGGCTACGGGGCCATTTTTGATTTGAACTCAGCACTTTCTTTGAAATCTGATTACCTTTACGCGCTGCCAAACAGCTGTGAAAATCTGTGCGGACATGTAAGAGAAAAGCCTCCTGTATGCCTTAGGTGGCAAGTCAAACAACAAAGCACAAAGCTTGAGGCTGAAGGGTTTCCCAGAACCAGATCATGGCAGACATATCGGCAAAGGACGCTTTATAGAAAGGCAAATAAAAGCCCAGTTTTTTTCTTGCTGATTACATGTGTGCGTCGACTTTACTTCATATGCCATATGCCAGGCATGTTCTGAAAATGTCTTGGGTAAATAATTAATTCGTCGGGATTATGAGCATAGCTGTGTTTGAATAGAAATTGAATAATTTAAATTAGTTGTTGCTTTTGAAGTTTATGTTTGAGTGTCATGTAGTGTGCATTTTTATTTGACACATTAACTGCTGCACAGGACAGATTCTCCGAGGAAGGTACCCTGCCGTAAACGCTGCTGAAAGAGCAGGAGCCGGTCACCTCAGCTTCAGGGAGACGTCCTTGATGGGGTGACGCATGGGCCCGTGACACGCAGCTGCTCCCACTTCTGGAAACCGAGTTTTATGAGCTGCTGAGCAGTTTATTTTGATGAATAGCACTACCAGATGCCCACGTAATCCACCTAGGAGTCAGACACTTGGAATATATTTAAGGTCTTTTTTTTCCCTGGCCAGCCCTAACGTGTTCGTTATACAGAAGAGTTTTTTTAATGTCGAAAGACTAGGGCTGACGGTGTGTGTCACGCACAGTGTCGGCCATTTCCCCGTTGGCTGTTCATGCACGTTAATGTAGTCATGTGGTTGAGGATAGTGAATATGAGGTCACTTACTCCCATCTTGTTCCCATGCCGATTTTATTTGCAGCTGTGGTACGCTTGATGCATACATCACTGGCAGTGCGCTGTAGTAAAATAGCTGTGGGATGGTTACAGTACAGTTACCGTTTCTCATGTTACTTTACATTTAACATACTGCACTGCTGATAGGAAACTCATGACCCAAGATTCCCTTACTAATTCACTCATTCTATTGATGTGACGTTAAAAGTGATTTGATTTGATTTACAGGTGGGATACAGCCATTTGTATTGACAGTACTCTGATTATTTTGACAATAAGGGGTGTTTACAAAATGCACACAACAATGTGTGGTCTGCTTTGCTGGCTGAGTCAAATGCCCGCTGCTGCTGTTCTACATAATGCAAATGTGCCCCATGCTGTTTGGGCTGTGGGGACTCTAAAGGACTTCTGCTGTACCCATCAGGCCAATTTCCCCCCTCTTACAATCAAATCATTAATCCTGCCCCTGAATGAGCTGAAGTTTATTAGTATAAAAACTGCTGTTGAATTGCTTAGTATCCATATTAACCTATTCTGGTGGGTGGCACAGTAGTGCAGTGGTCAGTACTGTTGCCTCATGCTTCAGGAACCAGGGTTGAAGTCTTCTCCAGGGTTCTGTGTGAGTGGAGTTTGCATGTTCTCCCTGTATCTTTGTGGAGTTTCCTCCAGGTACTTCAATTTCTCCCCTTAGCTAAAGACACGCTCATTTTTCCCTGCCTTGAACCCATAGATTCTAGACCCCTTGTGAACCTAAATAGGACAAGTGGTTACAGAATTGGATGGACCAATTCATTGCCTGGATTGCCATGCCTTCTTTGGTGGTTCAGAAACTTTGCTTGTCTTTCAATCTGCCGGCAGAAAATAGCTGTTTAATATTATTTGAAGTTGTGAAACTTGTTTCAACAGTGATGGTAACCTATTTCTCTCTGCTTCATCTGTGATGCCTGAAACATCACTAAAAAAACGGTGTAGATTATGCCTTTTGCCCGGGTCTTGCTCTCCTCGGTTGGGCCAGAGAACACAGTCTTATCTTATCTGTAGCAAGTTTCTGCCTTGCTTCACAGAATCCTGCCTCACTCTTATGGAGAGCAAAATAAAAGTCTGCCTTAGTGCATCTGTCCATTCATCCATCTTCCAAGAGCTCTTCCTGCTTGGGGTCACCAGGAGACCTGGAGCATATCTCAGGCAGCTAAAGGTCTGAGGCTGGGGTAAACCCCGGATGGGATTCCAGCTCAGAGCATATATCTCTTGCTAAATTCTATCATGTTAATATATTGCAGATTCGGCCTAGTCAACAGTAGTTTATACAACATGCAATAGCATGAACAGGAGCTCACTTTTTTCCGGTGTATGATGTTAAGGGGAATCTAATCATTTTTTTTAAAGTGTTTAAATTGAAACCTGTGCTGTAATGTTTCCAGCTGTCGTTTGGGTACTGCCCCATCAGTGTGTTTGTATGCCAGCCTTGCCGTTAACACTAGGGTGACCAGATATTCCATGTCAGGAAGGACACTTTGAGCTACTTTCAAATTGAAAGGCTCCTGTGCTCACCCAAATAGTTCAGCTTTTCTTGTGCTTTGACTAATTCGTTTCCTTAAGTGAAAGACTCATCCAGCTGTTTCACATTAGCATTAGTGACACATGCATGATTATAGGAGACTGACCAATCAGCACAC
>JAABNY020000039.1:16944725-16973357 GCA_015164015.2 Brevimyrus niger
GTGAGTCTAGAACAGCAAACCTGCGCTGAGACTCACTTCTCATAATGCCTCGGTGAGTCTGTAGTGTCTCTTCAGCATTGTTTCTCAGTCCAGTCTTCGGGGACCCCCAGATCCCCGGATGCTCTATGCTTTTGTTCCCTGCTGGTGGTCCAGGTTCTCGCTCCTTCCTATAGCTCCCCGAAAATATGGACTGTCTGTGATCCCTGATGACTGTGTTGAGAAACATTGCTCCACAGGACATGGGCTTGTAACAGATAGTGTATTTACAGTCCCTACCTCCTTCAGTATTTTTTTCTGGCCGTAGTTTCCAAAGAGATGCTAATATAACCCAGAAAATTGCTGGTTCAAGGCCTGAAAGAGGTACCATTTAAAACAGCAATATGAATGGATTTAAAAGGCGTCAACCAAGCAAATTAATGTAAACTTAGGTCATGTTTTAACCAAGAACCAAACTTGTGGCTACAAGGTCTCAAATCTCAGTTGTCTTTGCTACTGATGGAGCCTTTTCTGTAATTAACCTAAAAGGTACGTCTTAAAGTCATTGCAAGACCGAGAGGGTGAGACCACCGTAACTGTAATGGTTGTTTGCAGAGAAGCGGTTTCAATCCAACAGGCACCGATGGTCTATAAGTTACTGGGGTGTCTGTTTCTGCTTCCCTAGCTCTCTCTATTGTCTGATGCCTCCAGCATCGTGTCTGATGCCTGCCGTGGCTCATTGTGTGGCTCACTGTGTGCTCCCTATGTCCACGTACATCTCCTCCCAATGACAACATTTATATTTGTGATTGAAGATATTTCATAATGGAATAATTCAATCCTAGTAACATTTAGAACATTTGGAGGATGTAAGTAGGGAGTGTCATTAAGCTGGAATCTGATCACCTTCATTTATTCTGCATGTATAACTCATACATTTCCACTAGAGGGAGCTGAGGATTCTCAGGTCACCAGCTACCAGAATTAGCATGCGGTCATTGTCTAACATTGTCCAGCGGTTTATTTCAACTGCCTTAACAGTTGGTGCGCCCCTGTCTTTGTAGTCCTTAGGAACAACAACAACAACAACAATAATAAATTATTATTATTATTATTATTATTACACAATATTATTATGTTTTGGAAATTATTATTTTGGCAAACAGGAATCACAGAAACGAAATACCACACAGAATAATTGAGGTCAACATGATGACAGACCGGCTAGGCCCCTCCGCAAGGCTAAACGGCACGAGTGGCTAACCTCACACCCGGATGATTTCCTGTAAGATTTGTTTGCATTGCAGCCATTCTGTGGTGATTAGGTTCTGTTTTACAATACTGACAGGTGACTGCATTGCCATTCTCTTCTTTCTTCCATACAGCTGAAGTTCCTGCTCTTTATCTGGACCCTCATCCGCCGTCTTCCTTCCGCTATACTAGTAATCGAGAAGGACATTTTTAATCAGTGCTTTTCAATAATCAAGTTATCGAGTTTAATCAGTAATTGTGACAACTCTGTTATAGATCCTGCTTTAATTCAGGGTGTATATAGACAGAAGGTGAGGTGTTCATTGAGCTTTTTATACCCCCGCTGGTTTTTACTGATGCTTCACTCTTTTTATGACCCACTCAGTGCCTACAGAGGTGCATTAAATATGCACATTGCAGAGGGTGGCTGTCAAAGTGACATTACTTTATATTACAGCATATACTATCTCCACAAAAATCATCCCCAGACAGGGATGACAGAGCTAAATGCTAACCTGGGACCTTGCATATTACTAGGTTTGTGACTTGCGAACCATTGTGGTAAGTGAAAGTGAACAGTGATGTAGACATTTTCAAATAGAAGACTATAGCAAACTGAATGACATGGTTACATATTTATACATTTGTCTTACATAATTTGTTTGGAAGGTGCAGTCTATAATTTTGACTTGAATAATTTTAACTTGTCTTGATAACGTTGCATAGGGAAGAGCCTTGTGCACTATAACTGAGTAGAACTTTAATGTCATGGGAATTACTGCTGCTCTAAAGCAGAGCTACAACAAAGCAGAGCTGCTGGAAATCTCACTGTTTCATTCTCTTGAAGTCCAAGGTATTATTTATTTGTAAAGATGTTTTTGGTGTCCGTTATTGATGGGAATATCCAGTCAAATTTATAAATAGGACATGTTGCTTTATTCGTGAGATCAGGACCACATGAGTAATGAACTTTTATTTAAGGTTTTAAATCAAATAGTGTAGCGTGGGTTTTTATTAAGCTATGTGGATGGTCTGTAAATCAAATAGTGTAGTTTTTCCAAGTGGTTTTTCCTCAATGTGTGGATGTTCAATAGATCTTTGGGAAAAAAATGTTGTATGGCTCTCATTCAGTGCCAGTCGATACCTCTATTTACCAGTGGGGGGCGACATTCAAGCGCTAGAATATGCCTGCATGTTTAGCAGCTTGATGTGTCCCTGTACTTAGAAGTCATTCCTTTTTATCAGCTGAGGGCTACTAATACCATCAATGTGAACAGAGTGCTCTGGTAGTTTGGACCCCAGCAGCACGGTAAACAGGAAGCCCATACCCACAGCCACTCGCCTGCTGTGCCGGTTGTTTTTTTTGATGACCATTTATTCCAACATGACTTTGCTACATGGCTCTTGGGTCACAACAAGGGCAGCATGTCACCAAAAATAGTCCAGTCTTGCGCATTCGATTTGGACTTGATTCAACACGCGAAACAACAGATATCTATTTAAAATACAGGGTCTCAAATGATTACTGGAGTTCAAGGCCAATGCACTGATATGTTGAATGTTTGTGTTCTAGTGTTTTGTCTGGGTTGGGGAAGAAGCTTGAGATATTGTGCCACGGGGGCCAAAGTGTCCTATCACAGGCACAGAGCTGCTGTTTGGGCAGAACACATCCAAAACAGGGATATATCATGTATCCATGCTGTTTCTGCTTCAAAATAATGCGTAGTTTGGAGTATTTCCACGTCTTCAGTACCAGAGCTCTGCTGCCAATTCCTCAAGTCCTGTCTCAGACAAAAACAAAGTTACTGGGAGTTCAAGGTATTAAGAAAATTAAACCACATAACATGTCAAATTCTAACACAAAAACATCACCTTAACCTCTAAGGTATATTATATATGTATATTACGTATATAACAAATGATGCCATTTGTTAAAATAATGAGTTAGTGAGAATGACATCGTCGTTACATTTGAAATGTAGCATGAAATAATGCTACTAATAAATAAATAAATCTTCTAATAAATGACATTACGGCGCGTTTAACACATGGCATTCATATTATTGAAATATTTCTAATACTGTGGGCTTCATCTTATTAATGCTTGTCCAAGGGCATTTTGCTGCTTAGAAAATCTGTGAATATACTACAAATAAAACTGAACACCAGCCCAGTCTGGAAAATACAATATATAGGGAAGTCGCAGCCTTTGAGCACTTCACTGCCATGGGCAGCTGAACTAAAATCCCCACTATTATGTAGAGCTGGCTTTCATGTTAGGGAATGTCACACAATATGAGGACAAAATGTAAGGCGGCAAAACTAATTACCATAGGTGACATGCGGCTGGAATAAATATGAAATATTTGTAAAATTGATGGACTTGGGGCAGTGTGGCCCCTTTGTGGAGGGGGTTTGTCAGGTGGTTTTGTCCTAATGAGCAACTCACACTTGAATAATAAATCTAAACAAATGCCCGTCTTTCAAACTGCAAAGGAAATCAGTCCAACTGCAAGAAAATCAATAACCGGGTTGATGTTTGGCAGATTAGAAATGGGAAAGTTAATCTCCTTGGATGGGCTTGTGAATAATGACAGGCCCCCATTCCTGAAGAAAGGTTGTAGTGTTTTTTATCTTTAGTTTCGTACGTCTAAATATCTTAATTTGAAATACTGAAACTCAGCTTGTAAAGGCTGGTCATGTGCTCAGCATAAAAGCTCATTTTAACCTTCTGCAAAAGTACCTGTTAAACACATTTTACCTGTTTAATTCCTCAGTTTAATCACCCTTTAATGGCTGATAAGCCTTCATGTAGGTCACTGTGGAACGATTGTGGTAAATGTATATTTAATTATTTATACACTGCTTCAAGTAAATAAGTGCTTAACCTGCATTTTGACCCCATTAATATCTGGTGATTTTCCAGGAAGATCCTCCCATCTTGCCCTTCTGTTCTGCCTGCTCTGCTCCCTACCTCCATATGATGGTCTCTTATGGGGCTCCTTTGTTTATAAGTAGTTCTTCACATGGGAACAGCAACCTAAACTGTACTCACAGGCAAAAAGATCATTAGAACTCCGGAGGTATAATATCGTTACATAACAGTGGTCCTTTACAATCAAATGTTTAAAAATCTGGCTTCTTCTTAGTTCTTGTTATAAGTTTATGGTGATTTTCAGTCATCCGTTTCATGCCCATAAATGATAAAATTATAGTGGAATAATAGCCAAAACAATGCTTAAGTCTGATTAACAAATTATGTCTTCTATAAAAAGCAGCTTGGAAAACATGCAGTGTTAACATATATGTTTTACACTGGCCAAATTGTTGGCCACTTTGGCTGTTTTACTTGTGCTAGAGTGAGTATACAATAGAACTTCTTGTAATTACCAGACTGAAACAACATGTTTGAGAATATTTGTCATTACAAGGGCTTACTGGAAGTCTACGATATCAGACAAGGTTTATGCTGGAATGGAGGCCAAGAGGACAGTGGCAGTTATCAGGTCGGAACAAGTCTGTCAGAGCCAAGTTTACTGGAACAGTCGAGCTTGTCTCGTCTGATGGGCAAAGGAAGCATGGCAGTCTGTAAGCACCGTACAGCATTGTTCCCTGCCACAGGAAGGAGGTGGCCCTGTCCTGCTAGTATATAATAGCAGCAGGAAGGGTTTGGATGGTGCGATTCAAATGCTCATGAAAATGGCACAGTGCTGTAGCAGCCCGCTTCCTCTCTGGTTGGCTGCCCGTGTCGCACTGGCAGAGCGAGCCCTCTTATCGCCTCTCGGCAGCAGATTGCTGCTTTTCCTCGGGTGCCTGTGTGACTGTGTAGATGTGGCTGCTGTGAGAATGACCACGCAGCTCCTCCTTCACCCGGCTGGCTACCTATGCAGGGCAGAACACACTCTGCAGTGTTCACAGGGCATACAGAGTAATGTTAGCACCTTGCTTCCATTACAGTAGCCTGTTCTCTATACCTTACTGAGTATACCTTACTGTTTGACTGATGGCCGTCGGGCTGAGTATACCTTGCCGTTTGACTGATGGCCGTCGCGCTGAGTATACCTTACCACTTGACTGATGGCCGTGGGGCTGAGTATACCTTACTGCTTGACTGATGACCGTCGAGCTGAGTATACCTTACTGTTTGACTGATGGCCGTCGGTCTGAGTATACCTTACTGCTTGACTGATGGCCGTCGGGTCTGAGTATACCTTACTGCTTAATGCACGGTAAGCCATGCATTATGCTTCTTTAAATGCACAGCTGTGGAGGCAGTGATCCACCTGACATGTGTCATAAGACCATAAGCCAGCCACACATTGATTTACTGCTATGATTTGCCTGACTGGCACTATGTCTGTCGTTATAAACACATATGTTGGTTACTGTCTGGAGGGTTTGTCCCCCTTTTTACTTTATTCAAACTTTTTCAACAAACTGTTGACATTATGCCCAAGGAGACTGGAGTCTTCTGATCCTGTTCCAGTCCTCTCCTAATTCAGTGGTGCCTACAATGCAAGGAAATGCTCCTGGGTTCACACAGTCCAGTCCCATTCAAAGAGATTTAATAGTTCAAAGTGAAGGAGAAAAGAAACACAGACAGATATAGAGGAGGGGAAAAAGGTAGGACATTTCTGAAGGAGTTTTAATGTGACATGGGGGCAGGCCTGTGACATGGGGGCAGGCCTGTGACATGGGGGCAGGCCTGTGACTGGGGGCAGGCCTGTGACATGGGGGCAGGCCTGTGACATGGGGGCAGACCTGTGACATGGGGGCAGGCCTGTGACTGGGGGCAGAAAGTTCCCCTTTCCAGGCAGGTGAGCCGCTAACTGTTTGTGGACGAGACGGCAGGGGCGATGTGGGTATGTGGGCGTCAGGAAATAGGATCCCCTGGGAGCTGCCATGACCGCCGGCCACTCCGGGATCTAAGGCCGCTTGCTGACAGCCGGCCTTGTTTGTTCTGCTTGAGAGAAGGCCCACCTGCAAAGTGCGGGTCTTCCTGCTTGAGAGAAGGCCCACCTGCAAAGTGCAGGTCTTCCTGCTTGAGAGAAGGCCCACCTGCAAAGTGCAGATCTTCCTGCTTGACAGAAGGCCCACCTGCAAAGTGCGGGTCTTCCTGCTTGACAGAAGGCCCACCTGCAAAGTGCGGGTCTTCCTGCTTGTTCTGTCTGCCGCATGGTGCCACGGATCCCCGAAGAGCAGCTTTTCTGTGGTTTCAGGTCCTGAGGAGGGCCAGGGTCAGGTGGCTGACAGCCGTAAAGCAAAGCTTCAGCACCATCAGTATTACTGGAAATCACTGGTGCTTATGTTTATCTCTAATCCATTTACTGTGGCTGCTGTTATATTTAACTCGGAAGTACCTATAGTCATATGTACTCCAGTTTTTACTCCCTTGAATTGTGATGTTTTTTTTCACTTTTCTGCTAAAATATCAGATAGTGTCTTTGGGTCAGTTAAACCCCCTGTCTCAGACAGCTCTTGATGGGGAGGTATTTAGATAGACAGACTTTATTGCCATTTGCACAGTCATGGGACAGTAGAAGTTCATTGGAATTATTCTGCGTAGCTCGCAGCTTACAAGATACAGGAAAAAAATAAGGAATTCAACGGCAGCGCGATTAATAATAATAATCACACCAATATAAACATAAACTGTAAAAAGAAAATACACTCTGGATTATTATTGCACATAACACTCTGGATTACTGTCGATGCTTTGGATAGCAGAGATTATAGACCATCCATCCATTTTGTATACCTACTTGTCCTACTTAGGCTGGCAGGACACAGACCCTGTCCCTGGCGCCAAGGGCACAAAGCGGGAAACAACCAAGGGCAGGGTCCCACCCCGTCACACGCATCAGTCCTGCAGACACTTCTGCAACTCTGAATCACCATGGCAGGTTTTTTTTGCTTCTGGACTGTGAGAGAACATGCAAACTCCACATTCCCCAGTCTCCCCCCCGAAGCCGCACTGACTTGCAGGTTGCTGCCATGACTTACCCCCCCCCCCCCTCATTCTCTGTACATTCCTCCTGCCTCGCAGGATATGTAACACGACACCCCACCGCACTCTAGTGCTTCGGTCTGGCTATCTGCCGGAAGTGTGCACACACACACACAAACACACACACTTGGTCCTGTTCATTCTCAGACAATGGAGTATAAGTCGCCAGGCTGCGAGGGCTTTTGAATTGGCCCCCTGAGAGTTGAGCGGGGCTGGGCTGAGTCTGCCGGCTTCTGTGGGACGGTTCTGCTCTTTGGCGTCTCCCCCATGCAGCCCGCGCCTCCGTCCACTATGGGACTGTAAGATGCCCACTGCTCTCCTGCTCTTTTCCCCTCAGCTCAGTGGATCTGAATGTGGCTGCGAAGACGGATCTGAGGGCAACGGAAGGAAGAAACCCAAGAAGCTGTAAGTCCTGCGGAGCCCACATTCACTGTGTTTGCATTCTGAGTGTGGTCTGCGCCACAAAAAGCTACTATTAAGGAACTATAGTCTGACTTGTACTGATAGTACATTTTTTTCTCCCCCAAAACATATGATTTAGTCATTCTTCTAAGTATGTACAATGACCCAGTTTAGAAACTTTAGAAAGAGTTACTAAGCGAAACAGACTTCATCAGACAGTTTTAAACTTTGGAAATGCAACACATCTTGGATGTACACAGACAATCATTAAAATGCATGACGGTTGTTAATTACAGCTGTATTTCAGACCACCTTCTCAGTCATGCACACATTGTCAGATATAAATAGATTTACTTACTTACTTAAATAGACTACTTGACCTACATTTATCATGGAGGTGGTATGAAATTATTCTAATTAGAAACAGGCTTTGGTTGCAGGGGCCCAATCACCAGTTTTGTCTAAAGCAGAACGTTTTGTCTGAACAAAATGTGAGTCTCCCCAGCACTGCTGCTCCTTTCCCAGGGGAGGTGGTGTTTCTGCGTATCGTGTTTGGGCACACTAGGGCAGAGGTTGTTCTGGGGATGAGGGAAAAAATGGAGGTCAGGGAGATGCCAGAGGTGATTTTTTCCATGAGTGGGAAAGGGAAGAAAAGACAGTGAGTTCTCGAACCCCGCACACATCTGGAGAGCTGCTTTCCGCTTCCAATATAGGAAGAAGGCCCATAAGGGTAAACAACTACAGGGTGATTGATGGTAAGCATTGCACAGGAGACATCACTGTGAATATTTATTACTGACTTTAGCTGTAGAAGATTTGAAGGTAGACATATTGAACTGGGGGCAGATCAGATGTTTGGATGAGAGTTGGGTTTTGTGTGCAGTTAAGACATATTGGCATGCAGTGTGTCAAAGGTGCTTCCTCCACTTTTGGCTCTTTTGTGGGGCGTTCCCCTGGCCCGCTGTAAGTTGTGGGAATTACCCTTTCCCCATAGCCCTGACCAGATACGACAGCAGGGGAGACTGAGTGAGTTCGTCAGGCAGCCTGGAGCTAAATGAAAGATCATTGTTTGTCCCAAAAGAATTTTGCTACTGTTTTGGCAGAGCTGGTCTCTCTGGCTCTCGATTAGCCTCCAAGTGCTAAACTGGTTCAATTAAGTGCCCTGGGAGTCTCAGTTGATTTTACTTAAAAATGGTGTTTTTTAATTAGCTCCAATAGAAAGTTGTAGAAGCAGTTGTAGCTATTATAAGGCAAACATGCAGTTAAATATAATCACTTATCTTGGTTTTGAGGTGTGTTTTGGTGTAAAGTCGCTCCTGGACAAGTTAGTGGAAGTTGCAGTTTCTCGAGTGCTGCACTGACTCTCTAGGATCATGGGCTTTTCTGTTTATTTCATTCCTCCTTCACTCTGTGCTGGTCCTGTACTTTTTTTCCCATCTGCGTCAGCCTGGGTGCTGTTTCCGTCAGTGAATGGAGCCAGGGGAGGTTTGGATTCCTGAAGGGAATATGATGAAAGAGGTACACTGTGGTGAGGTGGGACAGCAAAGTATGGAAGTCTGTTGAGGCTGTATTTTTTTTTTTAACTTTAAGGCCGAAAACTGTGGTGATTTTGATATCGTCACCTTGTTTTTGGATCAAGTGACATGTTACTGGGGATTTTGACCAGAATGTTGTTCTGGGGTTATGAAGTTCGTACACTTAACAGCATTAGTCAGATAGTTATGTTAATTCATTTTTGAATTTTAATTAGATTATTAAGTATCTTGGCATCATTTGTAGCTATTTGGAAAATGCTCCTATTGTTATTAAACCAATTGTTTTAGACAAGGGGTGTTCATGCAGCTGACAAGTTCTTTTTTCATTACTTTTATTTATTATGTTGCATTGTGCATGTTTTTGTTATGATCTGTTCCCCTTTCATTTCAAGTTTCTAAGTAATTGTATTTGCAATTATATGAATCACCACTTTTGCCAGCATAGAGAAAGCATATAGAAAAACCTTAAAATGAACATATTTGTACCTGCACATTCTTAGAATAATTTTTGGCAAAGTAGTTTAAAAAATAACGTGTTTAATTTTACAAAGGGGAAGAGGTTCATGTCCAGTCAAATTCTGTAACAGCAACAACTTGGTCTGGTTACTTTGCTGCAATTGGACTAGTGTCAGGTCTCACTATGATATAAAGTGATACAAATCACCACTAATATATTCTATATCCACCTGGCTGACAGGTCATAAGAAACAGAGAGGCCCACTGTGTCATGTGTCTTCATGTATAAAACCCATTTATTTGCACCGTCCTCGTGACTTGCATGGAGAATTCCTCCTTGTTGCCACGCATCGCGAAACTATTTTGTTATGCAGAAACGGACACTAAAAAATGATGGTAGATTTCCCTTTATTAAATGTTTGGGATATAGTGAATTGCAGAAGGGCAAGGCTGCGCTTCACCGTTTCAGAAGTAGTGTCTACAAAAGCTCGCTTTTCAGTGATGAGTGAAGGAACAGTCTCCCGCAACACAACGACAGGCCCGTTAAGGCCGAAGTCAGGCTGACACATGTATGCAATGTAAGCAGATCAAGCTGCCGTCGGATGGGAGGAATGAGGGCTTTGCTTGTCTCTTAGCAGCACATGCTAAATCAGAGTCGCTTGACAGCTTCCTCCTGCCCATCTGGAACCTAGCTTCTCAGAAGGGCCAGCCATAAACCCTCATTAACACCTCAGTATACACACCAAAGTGAAGGGGTATAAAGCAGCAGAAAATAGGTCTGTCTGGGCCCATTTCAGCTCCTTTTATTTAGAATTGGGCTTAGATTCATTCAATTTATGGATATTACGATCCTGATGCTACAATGAGGAGTAGTCAGTTTTTTGTCTGTCTGATTTACTGCCCTTAGTAATCATAGTAACTGTAACGATGTATAAGAACTCACTCGCTGTACATCGATCAGTTGAGTATAGTGTAGAAAAACAGCACATGCATACCTTTGGAGAGAGCTGAGATGTGATTGGTGCAGCCCGGAGTCCACCCTCCCGGCTCTTTGTGGTATGTAAGTCTGAGACGAGGCGGTGCTGCCCAGAGGAGTATGACTGCCGGCCGGCCTCCCTTAGGCTCCGCGCTCCCACAGCCTGCACCTATGCTCCATATCATGGTTGATTTCTCAGAAAGATACCTGGAAAGGTAGGTCACCATGGAAATGAAGCCCCCCCCCCCATTTTTTATCCTTGTCCACTTCATTCTGACGCTTTAAAAGTAGGGGAGGGTAAAAACTGGCCCAGAATGCAGAATCACACCAGTGGACTGTAAGGTGGCCCAGAGGGTTGGCGCTGGAAGAGGACTCCATAGGTACTGCTACAGTGTCTTCTGGGATTTTCTGCTTCGGTCCATAGCACACTTACTTTAAAATCTATGTATGTCGCAGCACTTGTTTTTAAATGGTTTCCAGAGCAACCACATTTGATTTTCGTGCTTCTTTGATAACTAGATACTGGCAGAGTTGTGGGTGTCTTCATTCTATGTTGCATGTGAATTTTGAGGACTGAATTAAATATGTTACTGTGTTACTCATGTTTTTATATTCCTTTGAGTGTTTGTCGGTCTGTATACTGCTGTGTACACAGGGATGTATGTGGCCTGCATCTGGAAGAGAGAGAGGTTTAATTGATATAATTATGACTCTAATGAGGCCAAAAATGTGTGGAGATAAAGGCAGCAAGAGGGGGGGGGTGGATGCAGATGGATGTTGGGGTCACTCCAGGCCGGCATCAGTCCTGGGTAATTTTACGTTGACTGATGTGTAATACAGGGCTTCCGCTTGTCCTCTCATGGCTTCCTCCCTCTGAAAGCAGCCTAATTTAGTCTCCCTTGCAGTGCCGAGGATGCTATTAAGGGCTGTAATGAGTGCCAGGCAATGTGGGAATTTCTGGATTCCTGAGATAATTGGGTGTAACCCTGGCCCAGGCTGCAGAGGGCACGTCTGATGATCTGTCGAAGTGCACTCAAACAAGAGCACACCATCCTAATTTGATAATGCCCCATGATCACCTCATTCGTGCACCATATTAGACAGAGGGGCTGCATGACAGGCTTAAAATTTTGCAAAGCCTTCACTGCCATTATGAGTAGGATGATGGCTATAGGCTGTTGGGAGTGCTCATGTAAAGTGAGGGTTGGCAGATATCTGCTAGGTCACTGGCAAATTTAGCAGTTGTTAATCTGACACACGTACCACCAGAGATTTTCACCTCATCTGTTCAAAGGGTTGCTCTGTGTTTGAAGATTTAGAAAGTTAGGTACATCGAGGCCATCTGAAAACATTTAGGTCCTACTTATTATAATCAGCAGAGGACATTTAGGACTGAGCCAAAGACTGAACGAAGACACCTTATTTTTTTAGTCTGACCTTGTCTGTACATGGCCCCCAAATTTCTGCCAAAAATGCAGTCTATCATGTGGTATTCTGTAAATGGTGCTGCCTGGACATAAACATTCTGTAAATGGTACTGCCTGGATATAAACATTCAATTTGTTACAGTGAATATTATTATGTAACCATGTTTAGTGGCTATAGTTTAGCTATAATAATGATGATTATCATTATTTATTAACAATACAACCACAATACAAATAAGACAAATTGTAGTGCTGGAATTTTTTTGCACTAGTAAAATTTGTATATGTATTGTTATAACTGAGTATAGACCATGTTAGGGTTCTTCAAAGAGATGCATCCAATAATCCCTTAGAGGTTCCAGATGCGTCTTGGTTTGTTTTCATTCCTTAAAAAGCTCTGCTTAAGTTGCTTACATTACACAAAGTAATCTTAGGTAATAGTGTATGCTAAATAAAGGAATAGTAATCACATTAATGTTAGGTCATATTAAGCTTTAAGTTCTTGTAGTTCACTTAAGTTTACTGTAGGTGGCAGTGTGGAGTTAAGTTACAGTGCTACTCTGTCTTGTGTCCATCCATTTATTGATCTGTTTAGGAATATTGCTTCCTTGTCTGCAAATTAAGGCATCTTTTATACTGCATGAGCCACTGTAACTGAAGAAAAAATATGCATGTGAAAAACTCTAGAGCTTTCAGCGAAATGTAACCATTTAAATCCCTATGTGTACCCCTTATACAGTTTTACTTTGTAGATAACTGTTTTTCCTCTAAATCTTTTGTTTGCAAGTAAACATTAGCGGTTCATTTACAGCGTGCAGTCAGTAATCCTTTTTCATATCTGGCGGCTGTAGGCAGGCCGTCATTTCCGTCGTGGTCAGCATCCACGTTCCTTCTTGCGTGCTCATTCCCAGCTGGAGGGCTGGCAGTGTAATCCATCATAGCAGGAAAGGGACAGAATAACATGAACCAGGCCCTCACTCTGCAGCCCTTCACTCCTAAAGAGTGACATGCAGCGTGTTAAGTGTTAAAAGTAGCGCTCACAATTATACCAGAGTGTGAAGTACTAAAATTAGCACTAGCAGTTATGACCTGGCAGTTTCCCTTCCACATTGTGTCACATCTTGAAAGACTGCTTTTCTTAATCTTCACTTTTTTCCCCCTCTAATTCCTCACCTCATCTGTTTTTTATTTTTTATTTTTTTTTATTTTTTGGGAAAAAAGCTTCCATAAATAAGTCATAATCTCTAGCTTTGATGCTGTGCTGTTCTGAGGTCGCCCAGTGCCTGGAGTCATTAGCATTTAGCATCCCTGACGCGGAAGCAGTCTGAACACGCAGCGTCTTTCATTCATCCAAACATTTAACCACAACCCTGCCTCTCATCATGCTTATGATGAACAGTCATGTTTGGCCTCAAAGCAATAGAAGAAAGTTGATGGAACTACGGGGAGGGAATATATATATATATATATACACACACACACACACATACAGATTCTTCAGTGTTTTTTTTTACTTGTTGATAATAATAGTTTCTTTTGGGTTTCCGTAGCTCAGCTGATCCTGATACACATATGAGAGTTAACTGCCTTGCGACGGTGTAAGAGACCAGGTGTCTTAACTAGGTTTGGGGTGAGGGGTTCATTTGAGGTTAACCATTTATATTACAGTGGGGAGCAGGAGGTCCTGGGCTGGTGTGTCACAGTTTGGGATGGGAGAAGCTCGCTATCCCAGGAGCTCTAGCTGGGGCTGTTGCTCATTGTCCTGTAGGGCACCTAGAGAGCAGCGGGATTTCACAGGAGAGACGGCAATAAGGAGTGAGTCTCTTCCCCTCCCAGTGAGCTGCTGCAGTTCCACTCAGAGCTCAGGACTAGGAAGGCTAGAGGGGGAGAGAGAGGGAACCGCTGCTTCGCACGAGTTTCACCAGGATAGCCTCACGCTAATTGAATACCTGGATACTGAAATGTACACAGTGACAGCCTTGAGTTCCTTCACTTTTCCAATTTTCTGCACATTTAAATTTTTATCTTTCCGCTACTTGGTTTTTTTGCCCAGCTGTTTGGTGTATTTTTGGAAAGCGTGCCTTCTCTCTAACATCTTTTCCTGTTTTGCACAGGGCCAAAGACATGAGGAACCGCTTGGCCTTCCTGAGGAGGAGGAACGAGTCTCCCGGAAGTAACTCAGCCGGAAAGCTGGACAAAGCCATGAAGTCAGTCAAGTAAGTGTGTCTGCACGCCTCCTCGCTGCGTGTCCACCTTGCTGGCTGGCTGGCTGGCAGACAAGTGGGCAGGAGGCAGGGCAGATCAGGGAAGCCATGCTTCAGATCGCAAGGTCAGATGCATTTGGCTGAAACGGTCCCTGTTTGTCTCCACTGCTGTTTGCTGGAATATGTTATATATCCCTCCTCCCCCCTGCATTTTTTAATGTTAATGGTCCAGCTGTAAATGGGTGACGGAGTCTGATGGTTTTAGTTGCGTCTTTTTCGCTAATGGTAATGCAGGAAGCAGCATCGGCACCGTGTCGGGGTAAAACCTTTCGAACTCTGCGTTTCCTCACTCAAGCATTTTTGGCAGCTTGAGATGTGTCTGAGGAATCTCCTGTTTACAAACACAGTTTGCGATCCGTCCAAACAATTTGCAGTTTTTCAAAAATGACGCGGAAGCCTCCTGTCAGATAGCGCCGTCCGACTCGGCCCCGAGGAGCGTGTGCCCCTGGCCGCGTCTCCGCTGCCCCGCGTGGCGGCGACTGGCGCGTGGTGCCAGTCTGACTTGCCATTCGTCTTTGTGAAGTCTGGGTCAAGAAGTCGGTGCCTTCAGAGTGTGGCGACTCTTGCTCCTCGACCAAACACACCTTCGCTGCTGCTGTGATACTTACTTTGCACAGATGGCTCCTTAAGTCTAAAGAGGGACCTGGGCTTGTTCTTTGGCTAAAGTTCTCAACCCTTCACTCTAACCTCTTTTTAAACTAAGCACTGTTAGGTATGCTGTCCTTACATTACATCTGTTAATGTAATATTCTTCTGGCTCGCTAACATCATTCTATTTGTCAATGTCCAAAATACCTCGAAGTATGTAATATACATTTCTCTTTCTGTACGTTCTTAGCTCATTTGTAGGACTTATGGTTGTCTATCGGTTCTGGGTATCAAGAAATTAATGATTCAGAAGTGACATCTCATCCCATCTTATAAAGACTTACCTCGAAAAAGCATCTTTTTAAAGTCCAGCTCTTTCTATATAAAAAAATCAGTTCATTATGAGTTAGTAATGGCATTGCATTTTATTATAAAATATTTTAAGATTTTTCAAAATTGTTTTAATATCACAGGTTCTAGCTACCAAATCCCCAGTCCAATTTTTTTCCCTGCATCTGTCCCATCACAAGAACAGGAGTTTCTTTGCTGTCAATTACACCATGTTTTTATATCTGATTTGTGACAGTAAAGTAATTTAATTATAACAATTGTTATGTGCAAAGAGAACAGCAAAATCTTGTTTTATAAGGGATTTCATGCCTCCTTTCTGAGGACCTGTTGATTTATGTTCCTGTTGACTGAAGTGATTTTAGTCACTTTTTTATGGTCACAGCAGAGTCTGGCTTCCTTGTGTTTGTGGATTTTTTAAAAATAGTTGTACATGTTCTAGTTGTTCAATAATGTTTAGTTTAATTGTTCAGCCATTTGAAGTGGCTTTAAGCTTTAATGCACATCCTCTGTTTACAGCTTTGTTTTATGGGAAGGTATTTAATGCAGAGAAACCCCTTTTAAACGCCTTATTCTGTGTATGTGCCTTTTTCACGTCTTGCCCTGTGACAGTATATATTCCACACTATTTTCAGGTGTTTAAAATGCAGTCACAAGGAACAAAGTCATAGGTAGAACAAAGAAAGTTCGAAAACAGAAACAGGTGAAAAAGGTATAAGTGGGATGCTGTGTAGAGAATCAAGGGCAGCGTATTTTAAAACACAGAATATGGGCTGCAGTTTCTCACTGATGGATGGGTGGTTCTGGGGCACGAAGACACACCCCCTAAGCTCCTCCTACCCTCCGAGCCAAGTATAAGAGGATGGAGTGCAGAGGGAGGTGCTCACACGCAGTGCAGCAGAGAGCTGGTCTCGCCGAGCGGGTCGCCCTGACAGAGCAGCTCCCCGGCTACTCCCGCTTTCATGCACACGCACTGCGGATGGGTCACACCATGAGAAACCTGGCTGATATGGGCTTACTGAAGAACCGCTCCGCTTTCATCTGCAGGCCCACCCCGGAGGAGGCGCTCAGGTGGGGGGAGACTTTGGAGAAGCTGCTGGCCCACAAATGTGAGTTCCATTGTAAATAAAACAATGTTTATATTTGGGGGCGTGAATAAGGTGGCTGCATGTTTGGATGCTTTATGTTTCAAATGGTATTTTTAAAGAATTATACTGCTGTACTTGACTAATGTATGGTGGTACATTTGTCATTGCAAATAGATTCTGACATGCCAGCAAAACTTGATTATTTTTGCACAATCGCCAGGTTAGACATGCAATGCCTACTGCACAGTTCAGCTAATGTATGAATCACAGGCAAGTGAGTGAGGACATGTCATCCCTGTTAGGCTGGCATTAATCCTTCTGATGAATGGAGTCCCCCAAAAGTCTGAAGTGGGGTGGACGGGGGTGGATGGGTGGGGGTTTGGATCAGGCGGGTGAACGATTGCTGTTCACTGTGTTCACTAAATACAGTTCATTCTTATATGGTTCATGGTTTAGAAACGACCTTTGAGAAACTCTAAAAACCTAATATATTAGTCTAATCATGTCATTGGTCAGCATGGTTAAGGACTAGGCGAGACCATTTTGTCTTTTTTAAAATACTCCTTTTAACCCATGTTGATTTTGCAAGTATTCTCAATATCACGGGGGACTTCATCACCAATATCACGGGGGACTTCATCACTAATATGTTGATTTGTGGGCTGGCCTCTGTTGACAGGCACAATATTTATACCTCATTGTACAATAGCGACGTGTGGAATCAGGTGTCTGATAAGACAAGGTGTTTCCTTCACTTTGCTGAGTCTTCTCACTGTTACACTATTACAGTGCAGCATCCTGCACACTTTCTCCTTTCTATGGATTAAACAGGCTCACTGGTTTTATCTTGCGCCCCCCCCTCCCCCCCATCCTTCCTTCCTCCCCAGATGGCCTGGCTGCCTTCAGAGCCTTTCTGCGAACAGAATTCAGTGAAGAGAATCTGGAATTCTGGCTGGCGTGTGAGGATTACAAGAAGATTAAATCGCAGTCCAAAATGGCATCCAAAGCAAAAAAAATATTTTCAGAGTACATCGCTGTACAATCCTGCAAAGAGGTGAGGGCAGAAAATTCAGTAGCCAAAAAAATCTACTACGGCTTAATGTTAAATTTATGTTCTATACGCTTGATAAAAGGTGTCATAAGGTATTAAAAAAAAAAGAGCATAGTCTGCTGGATTTAATTTGCTTAGTGATTTTCAAACTTTCCGAAAAAATACTGGGCAGCGCAGGCTGTGAGATCACACAGTTAGAACACTGGGGCCTGAATTTTTGTCCTCAGACTATCACTTCTGTGTGGGGTTTTTTTGAGTTTCAGGGATGGAAAGGAAAAATGGAAATAGAATATCAGAAGTAGAGATCAGTTTCCATTTCACCATGAGTAACCCAGCGCCTCCCCGCAGGTTAACCTGGATGCGCAAACAAGAGAGCACACCAAGGACAGCCTGCAGAACATCACCTGCTCGTGTTTTGACCAGGCCCAGAGGAAGATATATGGACTCATGGAGAGAGACTCCTACCCTCGTTTCCTGCGCTCAGAACTTTACTTGGACTTGATCAACCAAAAAAAAGCCAACTCGACGTCAGCCTCTTCGTCGTAAGGTCACAGACAGGGAGAACTGTGGAAGGGCTAGGTCGATTTCAGATTTCTTTCTCGATTTGCACGTTTGACATTGGATGAGCACTGAGGGATGGTGTGTGTACAAGGAGAGGGGCAGACACCCTGAGGGCACCCAGATAGCCTAAGGGCTTATGGCAGGCCCACCTGGATGGGGGTTGCTGGGCAGGCCCAGAACAGGGGGCAGCATACCTTTATTGCTAGTTATTAATGTATTGCTGGAAAAAAAATCTCATTTTGGTGACCGGTGTTTCCCAACCCAGTCCTCAGTAACCGCCCCCCCAACCCAACCAGTTCACCTTTTTTTTTTAGCAAAAAGGTGGACTGTCTTTGAGGGAGCAGGGAGGGAGCAAAAACATGGGCTTCCTGAGGACCGGGTTGGGAAACATTGCTTTAGTCCTTATTT
Source organism: Brevimyrus niger (assembly GCA_015164015.2). Lineage (NCBI taxonomy): Eukaryota > Metazoa > Chordata > Actinopteri > Osteoglossiformes > Mormyridae > Brevimyrus > Brevimyrus niger. Next base: position 16,963,064 of record JAABNY020000039.1, read on the forward strand.
GGAAATTCTGCTTCCTCTTTTAAATCATCTATACTACAAATAAGCAATACATTTACATTAGTCATGTTTTTTATGGCCATTATAGGAAAAGTAGATGAAACGTGACAGCAGCAGGCTTATTTATGAGTAATAAGGGTGGTTGGGTGGTGGGTTCTTTCTTAGAGTTTAACTACGCCGTTTATGCCCTGCCATCTACCCAGCACCCCCACAGGTTTTTGTCTCGGCTCCTGGGTTACTTCCACCTTTTTGAATTCATCACCAGAATGATGGTGAGTCGGGGGGGGAGTAAGAGGATGAAAAAAACAGATTAATGGACAGACCAGACAGGCGAAGCTTCCTTTGCTGTCCTGCTTTACACACGCTGATGATCTTAGAAGGACCTGCAGCCACCCTTCAAAGACTGTCCATGGCTGAGATAACCTGTGGAGCCATTAAACAAGTCCTCATAGAGCTAGTCTGGACAGACCAGCTCCCTCAGGGCGTCAAGACACTTGATCGTGAAGCTTCCAGGTGTGTTTCTGATGTTTCCTAGTATTGTTGATCATAACCTGCTTCTACTCTGCAGACACAGTGGTACACTGTAAGGGGTTTACCGTCCTTGTTTCTGGACAAAGGTTTTATTTATTCTGACATTATTGCTGGAAGCTTCAGTCAGTCGACTATGATGGAATCTCTTCCCACCCATGACTACAAGCCAGGCTGAATGCATCCTCATTTAATGTGCAATATTTTGTTCTTTCAGACCATTTTTTTTAACTAGACAATGAATGGAGCTCTGTATTAATTTTATTTGAAAGAATTTATGTTCAAGTTATTATGTTCAAAGAATGATTAACAATGTAAATATCATGAGCATTTACACAAAAAAGATAGTTTTAAGTGTTTTCTCCTAGCAGCAGGCAGCTAGGGCTCGAAGATGTAAATATAATTCTTAAGAAAAACTTCCAAAAGGAAAAAAAAGTCACATGACAAACATGGTTGTATCTATGTATATATGAGACTTAAAGCTATAAAATGATACGCATTACAAAGCAGGAGGAGATTGATAAAATCTGTACCTTCTCAGTCATACACTGCTTGTAAGGAGTTTTAGTAAATATATCTGATCATTTCCACTGTTTACAGCTCAAAGCATCTCCCAAGATAGCAACACATTGTGTCACTGCAAACAATGAATAAAATAACAAAACCACCCTGTGCTGTCCTGTTTTTCTTTTTGTTTTCCTTCCTTTTTTCGCATTTCTACAGTGTAGAACCGAACTTTCATTTCTGGACTGCTGGCAAATGCATTTAACGAGGGTTTATCTTATTTAGTTATTTTTTTCCCATAGGTTTCACAAAAGCCTTAGTGTTTATGTAATGTAGCACAGTGTTTATGTAGGATATATGTAGGACACAGAACTGGGGCCCGGTGACTCTGTATGGGTAAGTGTTCAGCAAATGTGCAATTTTATTATACTACATATTGTGCTTTGTAAATAATAGGAAAGTTGCAGCGTGTGAATGTAGGAACTTTCCTTTGTTTTCTGCAAAGAAGACTCTACAGCGTTATGTCCTTGCATTCCCTCTTGAATTTGACTCCTGCTCTTAGTTTGTCAGCAGTATCTCCCCCCTGATTCACTCTTTTAATAATTTCTTCCTCTTGTGCTGGCAATAATCTGATTTTCCTGCAAGGGAGGATTTGCTGTGTGAGCAAGGTTTGCAGTGCAGTGGTAGCTAATGTGCTCTATGATATTCCCATGCTTTACCACTGTTTGAAATGTCTAATCTGAGCAGATTGACAGATTGTTGCCTGTGTGCACCAAGCTAGACTGCAAAAAAATATTGTAAATGAATCTTTAATGGAACTCAATATAGTGTCACAGTAAAATTTGTCATTATGTCTTAAAAATGAGCATGTACACCCTTCCATCGTACATGATAACATAGCTTCTAATTTTACCATATACTAATTTTTTCCAAAGGCTGTTTGGTTCAGAACCTTGTGAAACCTTGAAATTTTCTCTTTTTTCAAACTTTGTTGCAACCTTCTCAATTATACTGTAAAATTCAGACATTTTAAATAATTTCTCTATGACTCTGCCAATTACATTACCTGCTTATTTCCAAAAGGCTTCTACCAAATTGCTTCATAAGAGCAATGTTCCTATTGCAAGTTTTCCCTTTGTTATTAAATCTTTAAGCTATTCATTTCTTTCACATGAAACCTTGGCTTTTCTATTCTAATTTCAAGGTTGTTATTCTGGAAAAGAATACACAAATCTGAGGGGTTTTTTAGAGCTAGTCAGGAAGATTTTAAGGTCATTTAATTATGTTCACATAGAATTCCTCCTTTTTATTTTCCCCAAACAGTAGTTATGTGGCTCCATGCTACTAAAGATAATGAGCTGTATAGGTACATGGTGCCAGTCAGAAGTTTGGACACGTCAAGTCACCTCCAAAGGACAGTAGTAGTGTCACATCACATGACCTGGCCACCTGACCTAAACAGCTGAAATGGTTTTGTAGGAGTTTGAGGAGAAAGCGAAGAAAAAGTGGCCAATAAGTTTTCAACGTATATGTGGGACCTCCTTCAGGACAGCTGGAAAAGCATCCCAGGAGGCCACCTCATGATACTGGAGTAGAGGAGACAGTAGGGTCAGATAGTCCCTGTAGCAACTGGAGTTAAGGGCCTGGTCAACGGCCCAATGGCGGGATCACTCTGGCAACCACAGGATATGAACCCAAAACCTTCTGAATTCCAACCCATAGAGCTGCCCCCCTCAACTTATTAATTTTGACGTCTTTATAAATATTCTAAAATGTACAAAATAGTACAAAACAAACTTATCCATGGGTCGTCATGTCCAAACTTTTGACTGGTGCTGTACTTGTGTAGGGCTGCAGGCAGGGAAAGGGAACTTTTTGCACAGATTCCCATGCTGTGTATAACCAAAAGGGCTGCTGTTTCAGGCAAGTGTGACTCCTTGCAGAGCATTGGTCCTTTAGCTCCAGGTGGCTACCCTTCAGACTCACAAACACGAAAAGGGGAACTTGACTGTGATGGGCTAAACAGCCCTGCTGGATTCTGGCTGAGGTTTATGTGTTCCTCTTTCCCATGCTTTTTAAGGACTTTTCCAGGCAATAGAAGCTGATGTAAGAGTCTTAAGTTAAAAAAAGAGAGACTTTCTGACGTTCACATCTGTTCTCAACGTGTGTCTTCCGGAATTGGTGAGTTTCTAAATTGCAAGAGCATGACTGAAGCTGCTACCCAATTTCGAGGTGTACTTAGTCACAGACTTGTTCTCTGAAATTGATGATTCTGTGCCACTCTAAGGAAACGAGCACTGTAGGTGTGACTGTGAGACTGTTCCTTTTCTAGGTTAGAAGTCTAGTGAGTTGTCTGAAGAACATGGGGGGGGGGGGAGTGCAGAAAAGTTTGTTTGTTTTTTGTCTTTTGTGAAGAATACATGAAGATGGGGAGTAGCCTTAAATCATTCTTGTGTTGTGTAAGGTTATTTAGTAAAATCTGTAGTCACAGTAGTATGCTGTCCTATTTTCTATTGGCTCTGTGTCCTAAGGACAAAGAATCTGTTATTGTTCAAAATGCAATAAAACAGGAATCCAAACAAAAATAGACCATTTTTTCTTTTTCTGTACTTTTCCAGTTTTGATACAAATTTCTGTAGCCTGTAACAGTTTCCCAGCTTTCTCTAATTAAATTCACAGCATTACAAAATGCACATTGCCAAAAGGAATAAAACAATTCTCACCAGCTTCTAGATTTATTGGTCTTACTGTGTTTTGAGAAAGGGATTCTTGCTGCCAATATGAACCATTCCCTCTGAAAATAATACGGAACAAGGTATGTTACTAAGATGGTTCAATTGTGGTCTTAAGTAAGGGAAACAATCCTAAAGTAACCAAAATAACAAATATACTGGTCAGATAAAACATCATAACCTATATCAAGGGTGATGCAATCCAGTTTGGATACTACATGCAAACAAATGCAGTACTCCCTCAAGATCCAAAAAAATCTAGAACATTGAGAACTTCCATATATAGGGAATTCACTGAATTTCTATTGTGTCCTGACAATGATCATGTGGAACTTTACATCATACATGATAACATAGCTTCTAATTTTTATCATATACACATTTTTACCAAAGGCTGTTTGGTTGAGAACCTTGTGAAACATTAAGGTTCCCTGATATTTTCTCTTTTTTTTTGTTGCAGCCCCCTCAATTATCCTATAAAATGCTGAAGTTTGAAAGAATTTCTATATGACTCTGCCAGTTACAAGGCCTGCTTAATTCCAGAAGGCTTGTTCAGTATATTGTGCTTCATGGAGCTTTCTACGTGTATATTTGTTGAAGCTTACATAATCTTCCAAAGTGAAAAAAAATGTTAAGTATTCCACATTCATTCAGACATATGGTAGCAGTGACAGAAAATGGTTTTCATTTTGATAATCACTTTGACTGGAGTCAATGTGACTGTTCACTGTCTGCTGATGAAAGGGAGGGGTCACCAGTCAATCATATGACTGCTGGCCTAAACAAGGTTAGCAAGTCGTATTTCCTTCTTACACAGTACCCAGAGTGCAGGGATGAAGGCAATATACGTTCTCATGCCTTGCTTTCCTTTGCACCTTTTAGTTACTGTGTCTGTTGTCACTCACCGGAATGGGTTGGAATATGGCACCTTGCTCTGTGATGGTGTACAGCGAGTGAATCCTCAAGATGAGCGGCCACGATTCTCAACATCCTTGACTCTTTCATGAAGAGTAAGTGACTCCAGCATAAACCCTGCTTGATGATGCATATTAGTTATGTAGGCGATATAAAATTATTTAGGACCTACGACTGTTGTTCTTTTCTTTATGAGAACGCTAATATAGTCTCTGAATTTCTGTGGTAGAGGGACTTCAAAGTTTATTGGAAGTATCTTATAGAAAGTTAGCAATTAGCACACAGCTAAATAATCTCCCTCATATTCCTGTAGCTGTGCCACAGGTCTTAGAGCGAGGCTCTGAGCTGCAGGAAAAGCCTAATTTTTAGCTGCCTGTATCACTGATGTTGATTTACCAGTAAATCTCAAGTCTCATATTTTGGTTCCCAAATTGCCAACATTTGTCAACTTATTCTCCTGTCAATCTCATAATCCCTTTTACCTCTCTGAGTTCCTTAAACCTTTACCAAGGACAGACTCTTCTCTTTTCACCGCAAATGAGCAACTGATACATTAGAGAGAGAGAGAGTATCCTGACCATAGATTTTGAGGTGCTCACTCAAACTCACCACTGAACAGGGCATGCTTGAGGATCTGCTCATATAATACCACATACAACATAGCAGATGCCCTTCTAGCTACAGCTGTGCCTTGGGCGCCTGTCCATTAAAATCACATACTTGTCAGGGTCTGGCAACCACCCTAAATGACCCTCCCTACATTCATACAGGAACTGAATGGCTTTTAGTAATGGCTGCAATATCCCACATTCCTTCCCATAGTATGTGCTGTGCATACAGTCATATGCTGTTTCCGCAAAGCATTTGTGTACTATTTTATTACATTCCCTCAAACCATCCTGCAATTGTGCGAGGGTGATGGTGCAATGTTTTGGGGCCAGGCAAGGGTGGCTAGATTCCCCTCTCCAACGCCCTGGCTATAAAGCGCTCACTATCGAGTATCAGCCCAGGTGGGGCTCCAGCGGAGGGTCCTTGTAACCCAACACTGGATGGGATTCCTTGGGTCGTAGCTCGTCTTTCAGATGATGCAGCCATATGGATCATGGATGCATACAAACCCCTCCACCACACCGAAGTTACAATATGTGGAAAGAAGACATTTTGTCTCTCAGGAGCTCTTCCAGTGGTTCCTTTGTTGGCTTGTGAGTATGGATAGTCCCATGTGTGGCCGGAGATCATTTACCGCTGTGTGCAAACACAGAGAAATGTTTAGCAACAGAATATTTAAAGGGGTTGGACAATAAAACTGAAACACCTAGTTTTAGAGCACAGTAATTTGATGTGGGGCAGCCAATACAGCATCAGTTCATCTTGGGAATGCAGGTCAGTCCTGCACAAGGCCAGCGGGATTTGGAGTCATTCCTCTTGCAGAACAGTGCCCAGGTCACTATGTGATGCCGGTGAAGGAAAACATTTCCTGACTCGTTCCTCCAAAACACCAAAGTGGCTCAATAATATTCAGGTCTGGTGACCATGGTCATGTGAGATGTTCAGCTTCACTTTCATGTTCCTCACACCTCTGTCGCCGGTCTTGCTGTGTGTATCGGTGCATTATTATTCTGATACACGGCACCATCTTCAAGGTCAACCGAGCACCTGCTCTACATTGATTAGGGCACAAAGCAGGAATACACCCTGGGTGGGATACTGATCCATCACCGGACACACATGTACAGTGAACAATTTAGAGATGCTAAGTTATCTAACAAAATGTCTTTGTGCTGCACAAGGAAACTGGAAACCCCAAGAGAAGCCAAACACAACTCTGAGACACTATTTTCTCCACACACACAGTGGAGATAATAATCAATCCCCCAACCCTGGAGGTGGCGGGGGGACCGTAGTGCGCTCCAGTTTTTCATTATTCTCATTATGTTTTCTGTTCAACATTAATCTCCTTTTTATTCTTAAGCTTCCAACTTTTCTTGCTATTTGTGTTTGCTATTCTTGTGGCTACAAAGTACAGTTCAAAAACATGGTCAGTTTTTCCTTTTCTGAATCAAATATATTCCCTTCAGTGAAGATTAAAGGCTGTTATCTGAGTGTGTCTGGAGATAGAGGATGGAGCTGTGACCTTGGTCCGAGATCCACAGACAAGAAGACCATGTAGTCTCCAAAGTTTATTTATCTGTAGTCTGTCACTAAACAAGATCCCTGTTCCTTGTCCTGTCTCCTGCTTCATCCAGGGTTATAAACCCCTTTCACTCTTATTCTGCATAGAATGTTGAACAGCAAAATTTCAAATGTGATGCTTCATTTGATGATATTTTTTTGCCTATTTTATATGTAATCTGCCATGAATGTACAAATATGTTGAGTTCATTGCTAGAGACACCTGGGCATTTGGAGGGACTATTTTCAGTGTTTACCTGAATGGACAGTGTGTTGCATATCCTTGATAGAAATGCTAATTCAGTGGTTAGTTCAGTTTGGTTGGAATTAACTGAACAGAGTTAATCTGGGGATTTAATACACATCTTAAAAAAATGCCTCTTCATGAAACATTTTTTTTCATTGTACTGATTATATACATTTTTATCATTCTGCATTGTAATATTTTGTATTAATTGCCCTCTGGATGAAATTCCTGACCTCAGTTGACCTCTTGACCAGCTAGATGGTGAATTGCTCAGTATAAATTAACTGAAAGCTTTGAAGAACAAACTATGGAAGTCATTGTGTTTCACCTTTTGGCTTAACTTCTAGGATTATTATCTTTCATTATCAAACAAAGATTACATAAATAATTACATAAAGACGTTCCTTTTTTAGCACACTTGAGGTATACAGAAGATTTTATATGTAGATACTGCTACATATAAAATAAATTCCCTTCACAGAATTCAGCATTAATAATAACTTAGCATAGCATGCATTCACAATGAGGTGCATCTTTGCTCAAATTCCATTTTGATAGCTTACAAGTACATCAGCAACACACATCTGCTTGGCCTCCCCTAGTTGGATAGAAATCCCACTTTTAGAGGAAAAAGTGAATTGAAGACAACATAAACGTTATACAATTTGGTTCAGTGTTTATCGTCTTCAAGAATGTGATGAATGATAGTTTTGGAAGGCCTTCTTATTTACACAGGAATCTTGAGTGCCAGCTGTGGCTGGATTGCTTTTAAACGCTCCTTCCAAGACTCCTCATGAAGCGTGTTGACTTAACACATTGCAGCAAGGGGTATTTTAGCAATTCCTGATGTTACATAAGCAATGACTGATGTGCTTATTTCTGGGTGTGATTAAGGTCACCTTCAGAGAAAAATGTGATCAATATTAATATATATATAAATATAAATAAGGAGTCCAGAATCCTTTTCTGTGTTTTTGAGAAGGTGTGTTTCCCTGTGCACAGTTAACTGAAATAAAGCATTTAATATTAGTTATACTTGTGAAATGATGATACACGTGCATGAAAAAAATGCCAGAATGCTGACTGTCAGCTATAAATAAGGTAGTGTAATTAATTTGCATAGTGTATTCAGTTTCAAAATAGAACCCAAGCTTTTCCACTCTGGATACTTGTCCTTGAATTCTGCATTCTTTTGGTTTAACTGAAGACCAAGTGGAAATTGTGGTTGCTGTTGGTTTTAAATTTGGAACATGGAGTGTATCTTCAGTGCACACTGACCTCTCATCATTCGTGGTTTCGTGACTACAGCGCTATAAAGAGAGAGCGAGCTTCTGTCTATGGCTTCTGTGGGTTTCCCAAAAAAGGACCGGGCTGCCTGTGATAACAGCGTGGCTTCCTTCTACCCCCTACTTCCCTTGCCACTCTAATTGTGCTGGAGGCGTGAAGTGTTTTTAGCATGGGAACTGGTAGTGGTTACCAGAGAAGACAGTGGTGGCGGCAGTGAAAGTGGCATGAAGTTAGGGACGCGCAGCACAGCGCATGCCAGTGTGTGACGCCACTGCGGTCCAAAGTGGATGCCGGTTTCTGAAAGCGGAATGCAGGCCACACATGCCGGGCTGAAGAACCTTCAAAGTCGTGGTCGAGTTCTGCCCTTGAATGAGCTCTCCTGCATTTCTTTTGTTTGGCCGCACTGTTAGAATTTCATATGCATGCATTCCTATCTTGTTTGATCGGATGGGATTTCCCATGATTTAGCTATGGAGTGTAACGGCTTTTCCTGGGTGGTCCAGCTGGATGTCAGTGACTGTCTTGTGATCCCATTATCGTCTGTTTGTGTTGTGCTTGCTAGAAAATGAATGGAGTTCATTGTCATGATGTGAAGTATCTGCTATCAACATTAGGGGGCAGCGTGTGGCTCAGTGGGCTAAGCCATGTGCCTGTAATCACAAGGTTGCCGGTTCAAACCCAGCCACAGCATGTCTGCCATAGACACTTTCACTTGTATGGGCTGAATCCAATGACTTTTGGTGTTGTTGTAGGCATGTATTAGGAGTTTTACATAGTCTCACTAGTGGCTTTTCTTTTTATCAGTTAAGGTCTCTAACATGCCAAGAAGAGTTTGGTTGAACCATTCCACTGGGTTGCCCCTAGAGTTGTACGGACTTATGCGCATCTTAGTGACACAGAGCTCTTTGATGAGTCGCAACTCGAAATCTCTGCCCTGATCACTAAGCAAATGCTCTGGAAACACATAATATGCCAAATACTGTTCGTCTCTTGATCTTTTGTGGGTTTGACAACAGCATATTTGGTAAAGTGGTCAGTTATAACCAAGACATCTTTGGTATTGTGAATATCAGGCTCTAAGGATAAATAATCCATACATATCAGTTCCAGGGGGCTTGTGGTTTGGATATTCATCACAGGTGCTAATTTTTCAGGTGGTTTCGTTCTCTGGACACAATGCCCACAGATCTTAATTTTGTTCTCCATGTCTGCAGCCACCTTAGGCCAATAGAACTTTGACCTAACCAAGTCGGGAGTTCTCTCCAGACCCATTTGCCCCATATCGTCATGCAAGCACTTGAGAACTGTAGACCTTAGAGACCTGGGAACCACAAAGTGGTAGGTGATGTCATTCTTGGCCTGCCGGTTCTGTAACGAAGACTATATCTCAACTCCAACCGTTTCCACTCCTTGAGCAGTAATGTAAGCTCTAAAGAAGAACTACTGGGGTTGGGGGTTGCCTCCTCTCTAGCCTCCAACCAGCAGACCACCAGTCCATTGTTTGGATTAGTCTCCTGATGATGCCGAAGCTATGCCTTGCTGTAGGTAGGTACAGTAGGACAACCTGATAATACTTAAATCTTGTGCATGACTGGCACCACATCAGAACAAAGAGCAAGAGATTCTATGTGAGTAATAAAAGGCAGGTTGTTATTGGCCTCAATCAAAAGACGACGGCGAGATAAAGCCTTAATAGTGTCAATGGTTTGGTGATTTCATTTGGGAAACGAAGTCCGATGGTGAGAAGCACACTACTTCATTCACTACCTTTCCTCAAGAAAAATGTGGTCATTTTCTAGAGTGTTGTGAGGCCATCTAGAAAGGCCATTATTATCCTGGTTGCTTCTCCCAGGATGATACTTTGGGGTTAAAGTCGAATGTCGAAAGAGCAGCCGACCAGCAGTAACTGGCA
>JAABNY020000039.1:16976479-16992499 GCA_015164015.2 Brevimyrus niger
ATCCATCCATCCATCCATCCATCCAGTATCTGTCACTAATCTTTGGTCAGGTCATAGGGTCCGCAGACTAAGCAGGGACGGCCTGACATCCCTCTCACCCGCCACTTTCTCCAACTCCTCTATGGGAACACCGTGGTGTTCTCAGGCTGGCCGACGGATATAATCTCTCCAGGCTGTCCTGGGTGTACCTTGGGAGGAGTCCAGGAGACATGCGAGATGACCGAATCACCTCAGCTGGTTCCTTTCGATACGAAGGAGAAGCGGCTCTACTCTGAGCTCCTCCGGAATGTCTGAGCTCCTCTGCCTATCTGTGAGGCCGAGTCCAGACACCTCAGAGAGGAAACTCGTTTCTATCGTTTGTATCTGTGATTTTATTTCTTGGTCACTACCCACAGCCTGTATTCTTTCTAACATTCCCCTCATTAATTTATCAACAGTGTCAGTTCCATCAGCCAATGCAGTTGTAGAGTTCCCCCTGTTCATTAGCGTGTCTATCTGTGTGTGTGTGTGTATGTGTGAGTGTGTATGTGTGTGTCCCCTTTACAGTAGCCTGCAAATGTAGCCTAGAAATGAAACCAGCATTACTACTCTGTGTGGCTAGAGATTACCTGCAATTTTGAATGACTGCATGGTTACACCATGTCTTTTTTTCTTCATAATCTTTTTCTCGATATTACATGTTGTAATGTTGTTTTTGAATGATATATATTTCCCAGTTCCAATGCACCCTTATAATCACTTACACAGTGATAGATTTAATGTGTATGTGTTTAAAATGGGAAAATTAACAAATATCGCTGAAAACAGGCATGGAAATGCTGACACGCAAAGCAAGTAAACCAAATATAAAGAACGCAGTGCAAAAAGTTGACTGAATAATATGAAGATTGTAAGAAAATAAAATTAAACGTGTAATAATAACGTAATTAACATCAATATTTTGATGCCTAAGAAACAATTTTATCATAATACCTGGTAACCGTAATTCTCAAAAAACATATAATTGTTTTTGTTTTTACACATACTTGCAATTCTATTTCACATTCCATTTGTTTGATTCATTTCCCTTAATGTGCATTAAACTTTTGCTATGAAGAGAAAATTAGCTGAAAATTTTGCACTGGTATAAAACCACATCTGTTTCTGCTTCATCTGCACAGCCTTCGCTACCTCCTTTCGCTATGCTAGTGTAACCATAGAGATAGAGTATAAACTAAATAAAAGTATGAACTATGACTATGACTATGGACTATGCCGTCGTTCTGTCATGGTGCTTCCACCACCTTGAACTGATATTTCTGCAGTAAATCTGAGAGGAGAGAGGAGAGTAGATGGACATGGGAGGCTTTTTTTCTATGCTGGACTCCCCTTTTCTCCCCTTTTCTCTGCCTTTTTTACCTAATTGCATTGTTTATAAAACAAAGATGAAAAAAAACTCAAAACAATGTATATTTTCTTGGAACTGTAGCTCAGAGGTTCTACATTTTTAAATTATTGTCTTGTGATTCTATGCCTGGCCATACATCACATGTCCTGAACAGGGTCACCGACAGCCTGGGGCCTTTGCCAGGATGCATGAGTCAGGGGGACACCTTGGAAGTCAATCCAGCACGGGACACTCACTTCCAATGCATCCAATTGGTTCTCTGTGTGTTTTGGACTACAAGATAAAAAGATTCTAACCTGGAGGCTCAAGGCAGCAGTGCTGGCTATTACACCACCCTGACCTCTGGATATATTTTCCAGGCTTCCGATACACAGGCAAATAAGTAAAACAGTTATGACACATTTGGCAAAACGCAACCTTCCTTCGAAACAAATTTCCTGTCTGGCGTTGTGTTTCGGGCCCGACAAATTTCCTCAGTCGCCTTGGCCAAATTCTTTAATATGTAGGTGTGAAGTTGAGGTAATGGAGTCCACCTTAAATCAGTATTTCAGAAAATGTAAAAAAAGAAAATTTGAATTGTATATAATACTGTAATAAATGAGCATTACATAAAGGCCTTACAAATGCATAAAGTTTGACTGCATTTATACAGGTGACATTTGTCTGCCTAGTTATTAATTTGCATTGAGTCATTATAATAAAAAAGAGCCTATATCTTTAGTACAGTGTGGATACAAAGAGGCACCAGTTGGGGTTTTCTGAAACATGCCAGTTCCCTGTAAAACCCATTGCCTTCTGGCTCTAGTAACTGTGAAATTGTGAAAAGCCCTTAAACCCAACAGGGGGAACCTGATGACATTAAATTCTTCTGGGATTAGGGTGTCAGAACTCACAAACTACAGGGGCCTTTTTAATGGCAGATACTGTAGAATCACCCCGTGATATTAATATACTAATAGATTTTAACTAATGTTTTAAATCTATTAAGTAAGAAGTCAAGAACTGAACTGAAATAAGCTAGCTGGAAGTCATAATGGAAAAGCAATTCCATGACGATGTGTTAGTCATAAATCAAAACTTGGTTTACGGAAACACATTTTAGTTTAAGAAATGTTTTATAGTGATATAATCACCTAATATCATTGCAATCCAATATCATTGGTAAATTCTCTGGATAGTTTGTAAGCCGAGGATCGGAATGCCAGGGCTTCCCTTGGCTGCCACCCAATCCACACTGCACCGAAGCCCTGACATTCCCCTTGCGTGTGGTGGGCCCACCTGGGGACAGTCCCGCTTGCCTTTTTCGGGCTTTGCCCGGCCGGACCCCACGGGCTAAGGTCCGGCCACCAGGCGCTCCCCAACGGGCCCCTCCCCCAGGCCTGACTCCAGGGTGCTGCCCCGGTGACCCTAGTCCGGGCGAGGGAAACGGGACTTCGGTATAATTCATTGTCATGAGGTTCTTTTGGATTGCTCTTTGTCTGGCCCGTCCCCCGGGACCTTTTTGCCTTGGGAGACCCTACCAGGGGCAATTGCCCCCAACAACATAGCCCCCAGGTTCACAGAGGCACGCAAACCCCCCCGGATGCCCCCGCGACCCGAACCCCGGATAAGCGGCAAATGATGGATGGATGGATGGAAATTCTCTGGATATTGCTAGAAAAATAAAAGGCTTCTCTTGAAAAACAGGCCGATAGCTCCGATCTCCTTAAAATAGCATTAAATATAAATATTTAAAAATGTGACCCGGTCCAGAACACGGTGATCTGATGATGTGGCTGCCACAATGGCACATTCCGTGAACTCTGTATCAAACGATTAGAGTAAATTTCCAGCAGATGTCAGATACTCCAGCACATGGACCATGACATCAGCTCCTGAAGCGACTAGTTTGGGAGATTTCGAACAAATGGAATTTTTGAAAGATTGATGATAACTCAAATCAGCTATATATCAGTCTGTGAGTTGCCAAAAAAGGTTTTATTTCAAGACATATCCAACAGCTTCAATAAAACCAATTTCCTGGGAAGCAATAATAAATCAAATTCAGATTCCAGTTCATGCATAGAAATCTGTTGGCATAGTTGGTTTGATTATAGGAATGTTTCATTTCCATCTGCATAACTGTGTTACTACATTACTGAGAAACGGTCTTGAGCAGTTGGTTAATGTAACAATGTCATACTGGAAAATCTGTAGAATAGTAGTTTTGTGTGCCATTTTGACTGCCATTTTTTCATAGAGATAAAGCTTATTTCATATGCTAAACTGTATTTTGATTCTTTTTAACAGCATATCTGAAGAAATATTGACTGAATCCAAAATAGGACCTTATAATGTCATTTGATGACAATGCAGAGAATACAGGTATAATTCTTGAATGGCTATCCATTGGCTATCTGAGTCTCATAATCTGCTTTCGGTTTGTTCTATGCACAATACTTTGTTTGGCTTTTTCAGAGCATTAGGGTTAGCTTTTCATTAGACCTGCGATGGCTTTTTCTTTACATATATTGGTTTATATTAATTTTCAGACTTTGACATGGTTGTTTTACCACTTCTTTAGAATGTTCATTAGTACATCCACTGTAGAAAGCCAAAGACTAATTGTACCGTTAAATAGCCTGCAATGTCACTGTCTAGATAACTGCAGAGCACCCGACATAATAATTATTAATGTTTATTCATTGATGAGAAGAGACATCACCATATTCTCATTTTCAGACTCTATAACTGATTTGATTACATGCATACAAGTGAACAGATACAAATGATGACACTGAAATGATAAAATGATTAAAAATAAATGAGTAAAGCAATGCAGGCAAAAGCATGGACAAGCTTAAAACAGACCTGACGACTCAAAGTGAAAAGTTCAAATTAAAGTCAACAGTAAAGTAGTGGGGTATCATGAAATGTCAGAGCTGAAACGGCTGGGTGTACGTTAGTCTGCTATTAGTATTCCGGCTACGACTTGGAAAATGTGAGGTTATGCTATTTCAAAGCAGGGACGTAAGAGCAGGTTATATAACAGCTGAGCACAAAAGAAAATGCAATATACAGTACTTGGAATGAAAGATGATGAAAAACATTAAATTATGGTATTCTTGTCCTCTATAAGGGGAAAAAAAACTTAATTCACAGTAAATTTAGTGATTCCAGTAATGGTAATAATGAAAGGATAAAACTTTTGGGTTTTTTAGCGTTCGGTCAAGTGCAAACATCCTGCATTGTGTGCCTCACATATTCTCTGTCCTTTGATAAAGTCTGAAAACCCGGAAAAAAAATGGTCAACCTCCTCCTGTGTGTTGTTTATGGCTCCAGGTTTTCAAATCCCAGGCTGAGGACTGCAGAGAGGGAGTTGGGAGCGTGTCGCACCTGGCTTCCCATCCTGAGGGGCGGCCCTAGCCTGCTAATGCTGTGTGCCCTTCCAGGCTACATGTGCTATATAGACCTGGCCTTACCCAGGTGCCTAAGAGTGCATAGCAGCTTCTGAGGGATAATGAGCACCATCAGATCAATCAGTCAGTACCTGACTACCGCATGACTGTGGGGTCGTGCACCCCTCACCAATTTCAGATGCTTGGTATTAACCAACCGCAAACTAAGTATTAGTTACAAACTCATCTCATGTCTGTTTGTATAATGAACTGTGATGCATGTTTTATCTCAAGCAATTACTATATTTGTTACTATATCTGTTAATGATGTAAACCATTGTGAACTACTGAAAGAAAAAGTCATGAATCAAACAAGTGAAATACTGATATCATATGCGTTCATTAATGAATCATGATGCATCATTTATCTCAATCAATTACTATATTTGTTAATATAGTTGTTAATTCTGTAAACCTGTATAAACTACTGAAACCATTGAAGGAACAAGGGATGATTAAAACAAATGATATAATGATTTAATGTTTGTTGTTAATGAATCATGACGTGTCTGGTTTCAAGTGGCTATTATATTTGTTCATGATTTGTACTTCAGTAGTAACCGAGTAACTGAAACTACGCATTTGTATCCCCTCAAGTTCAGCGTTACCCATGTGATTATTGCTTATACTACTATTGTTTTTTGCAGTCATGTATCTCTGCAGATTTTCCAACCTGGAGGTAACTGAAGTAGCTACAGAGGTGACCAAATATGGACAGGTTATAAACCCACATAGGACAGATGCTATGTCTTCTTGGGGCCCTGCCATTTAAACACCATTCATATGCAAAGACCATCTGCATGTTAGAAGTCGGCCATAGAGGACATATTGTCTCATAATAAATGTAATCCTTTTTGCTACATGTGAATTTTGTGCATATTTGGAAATTACCTTGTTTAAAGTACACATATTTAACGGAAAATCGGAAATAAAAGTGCAACTTAGATTTACCCAGAATGACTCTGGGCTCTTAGCTGTCATTTCCGGCAAGTATTTTAATAAAATGTGAGGACTTGACATTACCAAGGGTTTTCTTGCAGTTTTTTCAGAAAATTATCTGGATTAGGGATTACACAAAGTCAACCCAAGAATATGTTTTAAATTGATATTGCACCTAACAAACCATACAAAAAATTAAGAGAACTAAAGAGAATTAAAGATAGACCTCATGATTGTATACATTTTTTTGATTGTATTTAATTTGTGGGATGATGCGTATAGCAGTGGGATTTTCATAGGTTAATGTAATGTAATCCACACTCATTCTGTTCATAGCATTCCTCTATCTACGTTTATTCATACACATACCGCCTGGGTTTAAGTAGCGGTAGCAATTCACGTGTTTCTTTTGACTTTCTAGCAACTCAGTTATAATTCTCAGTAAGATCATTAAAGTAGCCAGTGAGCGCTCTGTGTTTAGCCCACTGGTTCCCCTGTGGATTCTTTTTCCAGCAGCCCTGTGGATTTCTGCTGAGCTTGTGATACAGTTTGGTGGTTTGCATTCTGTGTGTTCTTGGTGGTTACAAGCTCCTGTCAACAAAGAGAAAAATGCAGAAATTTTGAACATGTAGCCTCATCCAGCAGTCCCCCAGTCATCTAAACCATTTCACCATCATATTTACTGTAATGATACAGATGCTCCTCAACTTATGAACGATTTATGGTCTGAGCAGCCGTTCATAACTTTAAATGTTCATACAGTAAGTCATTATTCAACATCATTTTGAGGGTATACCCAAGTACAAAGAACCAGGATGCTGGGAGTACGCACGCTACGCTGCTGTGCGGCCGGAGTAGCGAATAGAAGTCGTACTAGGCGGAATTGGCACGATGAGAAAAAAAATTATATTGTGGGAAGGAAACAGGAGCCCAAGGAACACAATTTAGACTTACAGTCCTCTTTGTTTGTATGTCAGGAAGTTCATTAGTTGAAAGTTCATAAGTAGAGGAGCGTTTGTACTTAGTTAGATCTGGATAAACTTGTCAACTTAATTTAATCACAATTAGAAAAACAGTGGACGGTTACCTTCCCTGCTGAACCTATTTTTCTGCATTATGTGCATCCTGAGTAGAATATATTGCAGATTTGCCTGTGTAGTTGTACTCAGCTGTGACCTTTAGCTACCAAGTGTACATGTGGTCACTTCTGGTTTCGCTTTGGTCTGACTGTTGCTAGGCTTCACGATCTTTGGTAGTGAATGTTTCCACAGGGGTTTCCCTTCTGTTTTTGGAGACATTTATTTTGGCCTTGCACTGTTGTCAGACCTGGACCCCATCCAACTTAAAAGTAACGTTTAGTCTGCCAAAATGAGCAATCTTGGAGGCAAACTGTTTCAACTTGAATTCTCAGTTCTATGTTTTGAGAGGGAATAAAATGTCCTATCCTCCCGTGTACCACGCCCCATCATCTACCTCGTGTGGAATCTCCGTGTTACCAGCTGTTTCTCTTTGTTGTCGATTAGTCCGGTGTATTTAAGTCCGCGTTAAATTATGTTTCCCCAGTCCGTCCATTAATGTCCATCTTTTTGTGGTGTATCGTGTTCCTTGCTGTTCTCTAATTAAATCCCTCGTTTACCGTGCTGCTTCCCCACTCCATGCCCAAGCGTGTGCAGGACATAAACATGTGACCAAACCTTTACAAAAAGCTGGAATTATGATCCATTTGCATCTGGCATCTAATAGCACTCTGTCATGCATTTATACAGCTTTGCATTAAGCCATTTATGAAAAATATTCTAAAACTAAAACAAGTTAGTGATTTTTCCCATAAGGAATTCCTACATAGTCCTCTTCTTGTCTTGCAGATAAATGCTTTTTTGATCTGTTATAAGCAGTTACAGAAGAAAAGCATCAACTGGTGGACTGTTATAACATGTTCACATTTTAAGGGAATAGCTAAGGAAGACTCACTGGATTACTGGGCACCAAACCTGCTCCTCTCTCCTGGTAACATGGAATCATAACAAGCCCAGGATGACATGGTCTTAAAGCTGTGACACGTTAACACTTTCTACCCCAGTGTCTGCTAAGTGAGCACCAGTTCCTAAATTCTTTTCAAGCCCAGTGTTTCATTTTGCACCTTTTCTGGCTCATACAGGCATCGTCCCTTTTTGCACATTCTACTCTGCCTATTCCCCTTTAGTCTCCTGCCTGCATGTTCCTCTTTGATTTGTGTAGAAGCCCATTACTCAGCTGTAGGAACCTGCCAAGCCCCTCGGAATTTAATAAAGCCCTGAAGCAGTTTTATCATGAGACCATTGTTTGATATCTGCTCATATCCACTGGTACCTGACAGCTCTTTGTTTGACAAACAGCACCAAATGATTGTGTGCCTAACCTTTGTCAATTGCTGCACATTTTCCCTGTTTCACCTCTTTCTTTGAATTTAAATGCATTTTATATTTTAAATTATTACTTGAAATCACCTTCAGAATGGGAATTCAGTTTTTGTAACAGGAACAATACACAGAAAAAAACCTTATGAATACTTACAGGGGAAATACATAATACATGCAACTATCAATCATATTACGGTTTTCTGCACACACAATGGACAGAATGGACAAAATTATGAATAGGCCAAAAGGATGTTGGGTTACATCTCTAGGTGTGTGGAGTTTAAATCAAGGGAGGTGATGCTACGGTTATACAATTTCCACCTAGAATATTGTCTAGACTAAGGGGGGGGGGGGGCATGATCCAGGTATATTAGATTCTAACAGATCTAAGTGTTCAGGCAAATGGCTACTTCAATATTAGTTTAAATACTAGAACTTGTGGCTTGTGGAATAGTCTTCCTGTTAGTGTAGCGGAAGCTAAAACCCTGGGTTCCTTTAAATCAGAGCTAGATAAGATTTTAGAAACTCTGAGCTATTAGTTAAGTTCTCCCCAAATGAGCTTGATGGGCCAAATGGCCTCTTCTTGTTTGTAATTTTCTTATGTTCTTATATTATTTATGACGTTCCATTTTAAATCTCAATCCTTGTTTTTCAGCAACACTGCCTCTGCATTGTGAGTCCTCAAGATTTCTTTACTGCTATATGCCCTAGAGATTGTTGTATCTTCTGCAAAGAAGAATCTGTATTCTGTATGCTGATTTCACATATCTCTATGATATTAATGAAATACTTGTTTAGTAACTTGCAGTACTAAACAGAAGTCTGGATACACTTATTAAATATCATGCACGTTTCAACAGGATAACAACCTTAAGCACACCAGAAGGTTATACAAGTACTGTATTATCATGAAAACAAGTGCTACGACAGATGACCAGGCCCCCATAATCCCCCATCCTAAATCCTTACAGGACTGGTTTGGATGAGTTGGATCAAAGAGTAAGGCACCAAACTTGTGCCCAAAACTTGTGGGAACTCCTTCAGGACTGTCGGAGGACCATTCCAGGTCACTACATCTGGAAGCTAGTTGAGAAAATACCAAGAATCTGCAATATTGTCATTGAAGCAAAAGGGGGCTCCTTTGAAGAGTCAAAAATTTGAGAAAGTTGAGATGTGGAACATTTCTCCAGGTCATTGCAATATATGTATTACTTCTTTGCCTCAAGGCCATTTCCCATAAGGAGAATGACGTAACTAAAGTAGATACAAATGCATTAAAAGCAGGTGTGTCCAGACTGTTGATTGTTACTGTACATTTGATTTTTTCCTGTACATGTTTTAATTTCTGCACATATGTATTTATATCTCTGGCTCCAGTGAACATGACATATGTAGACGCTCTCGCTATATGACCTTGCCGCACGTTGTGTGAACCGCTATTTTGTAAGAGATGGTGTCATGAATGAATGTAGCGTCACATGTCCTCTCCCTGCTGTCCCACCTCACGCCGGCTCACATCTCATAACGTTTTTCACAGTTTTCCGCTGCAGGCTGTTTCACAGTTGGATGCCAAGGTTTCAAGTGAAGATGAGCCTTTTCTCCATCAGCTTCCTACAGTCTCCTCCTAGTTGTTCTGATTTCCTCAGCTTGCTTCAGGCATGTGTTTAGCTGCTAATACTCTATTTCTCCCATCGATTGGATGTTCGTGGAAATGACAAACTCCAGATTCTCAGCATGTTTACTCGAACGGGGCCGAGTCCAAGTCAATTGTTCCGTGCTGTAATTTTTCTCTGCATAAAAATATACACATTCATTTGAATTTAATCAATTTCAAGAAAATATAATGACTAATGGAGGTTGAATTGAAAAACTTGAGTAACGTGATGATATATTTACAGTAATTAAAATGTTTGTGGTACAACATTAATCTAAAATATTCTCAGGTTTGGCCGTTGTTTCTGGGAATCAGCATCACTGATAGCATCAGATGAAATTTTCTCTACATTAATTGCTACATTACTCAGCAGACACATTCAGCTCGTGTACCAGGCTAGAGTGACACTGACATGCTGAGAGATCATTTGAAGGTAGTCTATGGTACACACTAATGTGAGCAGCAGATCTGAGGGCTCGATTCAGATTTTTATGGTTCATGTTAATGTTTTGCCTCTTTAAGGGTCCATCTGGAGCTAGAGGAAGGGAGTGCCAATAGGAAGGCTCGTTCGGGGGGCTTTTCACCAGGGACCGGAGCCAGGCTCTGCTGTGACTCAAACATGTGTTCATCATTACCACTCACATATTTCTCTCATCTGACACCAATCAATAGCTCTGCGTCAGTTATTCCAGTAAAGCGGTATATTGATTTACAATGGGCCAGAAGGTAGGTCCAGGAATAACACTCTGACAGTTAACAAAGGCTAGTGAGGGAAGAGAAGGTGTAAATGAGGTGACGTGTCTTTCTGTGAGGTCTTCCAGGGCCTCTTCACCACTCTCTCTCTGTTTTGTAGCTTGGCTCACTGCTTTATCCATTTCGACACCTGGGTATTTTGCCCTGGCTTAGTTCAGTACATTTCTCAAAAATTTGATGACAGGAAACGTAGGGGTACAACACGTATAGATAATCTGGAGTTTTACTTTGTATCTGCATGCTACATTGCGCTAAGCGGTACTGCAGGAAGTACTCAAAAATGTACTTAAATAAAAGTAGAAATAAACAGGCAAAATGTACCCTAATAAAAGCTGAGTTAATCCATCGACGTTTCTGCTTAATTAAAAGTAAGTAAGTACTTGCTTGTAAATATACTTCAAGTATTAAATTAAAAATACATGAAAGTAGTTATACTTAATTACTTTTCACCATTGGTGCTATGTATTTTACTCAATGAGCTGTCATGCCCAAGAGTACAAAACCTGGAGAGCTTCTCAAACATCATACTGTTGTATATGATTTCGATCGACACTTATGACTTCTGCCTCAGAGTGAGAGTCCAAATGGTTGACTTGAACATACGGGGTAATGTAAACATTTGTGTGAACATTTTAGGCTGAATGATCATGGAGAATTTCTTACCCTCAGTAAATTATCACTATGCTTTTGGCTGGAAGGTCACCAGTTTGAATCCCATGGCCGGCAGGGTAATCATATTACTTTTGGATTCTTTAGAAAGGGCCCTAACCCCAAAAACTGCTCCAGGGGCCCAGGAAAAAGGACACCTTCAATGAAAAGTTAAGTATCATTACAGTTGGAAAGATACTGGGCTACAGTTGCGTGTAACTGAAGTGTGTCTAAAGGACTCAGAAGGTTTTAAGCCTGAGATGATTGGTCCATGCTGCTTGTTTGATTCTTAGGGAGCTTCTTATTGGAGCCATCACAAGTCATTAATGTAAGAATGGAGAAGTCAGTATTAAGATCTTGTCCACATCAATTGTATTTTATATTCTATATATTCTATTTACTTATTGATATTCTTTTTATCTTTATTCTGTTTATGTTCTGTTCATATTCTGTTTGTATTATACTCTATTCATCTTTTTTTTCTGTATTTTGTATCCTTCCTCTCTTTTCCTTTCTTTCTTTCTTGCACCATCAAGGATAGTCTTTTAATTTCATTGTACATCCATCCCTTCAAAAGGGCTGTGCATGCCTGGGTTTAAGCTATCACTGGCTTAAAAAAAAATACATCAGCAAAGAATAAATGTAATACATCAGCCTAAAAAGAGAGAATGCTGGTTACATCGGTAGAGATTTGAGAATCAACTTGGTAGTTACTGTCTCATTGGCTGCTATGGAAAGAATTTCCTGTCTGAGTGCAAAGTTATTTTAAAACTGAGATGGCAAGAGTCTCTTGAACCCCAGCATTTTCGTGGTTTCACAATGTAGACATATTTTTACTTTCTTCTCTGCTCAGGCCACTGATAATTTTTAAATATGCATTTTTTGTGCAGTTTTGAAACAGTAGGGTCATAGCAAAATGAAGCTTTTAACAATTGTGAACAGGAAAGGTTTTGTATTTTACTGATACGCAATCCAATTTATCTGTTTAGTTGCTTCTCTCCAAAAGCAGGCTGCAGACATCCTTGTTTTGGGACATATTGGATATTGGACAGGATATACTCCGGCAACCCAGCCCACTAAGCTTAATGACACAATGCAGAGTCAACATCCTGCCTTTGGATTATGATAAGATGCTAAACTACTTAGAGAAAATCTTCTCAAATGTTCATGAGTTTTGGGGGGAGGACCAAGTCCACATCCTCACCTTGGTTGAGCCCTTTTCAAATTAATTTTCCACTG
Organism: Brevimyrus niger; assembly: GCA_015164015.2. Lineage (NCBI taxonomy): Eukaryota > Metazoa > Chordata > Actinopteri > Osteoglossiformes > Mormyridae > Brevimyrus > Brevimyrus niger. The sequence continues at coordinate 16,988,936 of JAABNY020000039.1, forward strand.
TCTCACAAGAGACCTTGGGTGTCACTCATGACCAGGGGACAGCATGGAGAAGAGAGATGCAGGAATTCAAAACGAATACAGGCAACACATTACAATTTATGAACCACAAATTAGTTCTATTCCTTTTTTTTTACGAAGGCCTGACTACAATTTGACATCAAGCTACAGTGTTGCCATGCTGTTTTGCAGAAACACATGCTGCATTTGAGCGTGTGAGAATGTTGAGCTGACGAGAAGGTTATCAGCCTGCTAAAGAAAATGTCCTTGAACAGACATTTGGGAGCGAGCTTGTGAAGGGCTGTTTATTTTAGGCCAAGCTCATAGCGCCTGTCCTGGGGATGTGTGATTTTTTTTCCTTCTATTGATGGGAAGAGGCATGTCACATCTTACATTCTGAGTTCCTCCAAATCACACTGGGCCATAACAGCCTCGTCTGAGAAGATTTTAACTTTTAATTTGGAAGAAGAGATGGTTGGCAGGTGCACAAGTGGGTTGTTGCACAATTCCCATGGGGGTGTCATCCCAGAGTGTGACATCAGGAGGACATTAGATGTGTGATGTACAGGTTTCTTTGGGAAGGACAAATGCATGACAAGCCACGTCTGAGGCATTTTTTAAACATGCGGCTGCCAAGCCAGAAACCTGCCCAAAGCACAGCCGAGTATTTGAAGACCTATATTGCACATTCCTCTCTAAAAATATTTTCATATTTATGAGCTGATATTGCATCTAAGATCAGGTCTGTTTTCTTCTGCCAAGTGATTAACATTTGTTTAGTTTTTGTTCATTTTTTTAACTGTTATACACCTGGAACTTTAAGTAACATTAGTTAGCATTAAAGATCACAGCACCATATGCATATGCTGCTGTTATTCGCCTAGTTACCACTATGTGTAGCATTATAGAAAATAAATCAACACCCTTCTGATTAATCGGATTCAAGAATTCAACAGTGCCACTGCATGATTTGCTTTAATGGTCTGATTGATTTTTACCCATCTCACAATTAAAAAAAAATGTTCTTTGCAGTTATTGAAAATCACCACCCTCACAAATGATTTTAAACGACATATGTAGATATGATAATGCGTTACATTATTGGCACATTCATACTCTCAAATCAAATCAAATCAAATCAAATCAAATCAAATCATAAATGAGCCAATATTAAAGTAGTCTCACTCTAACCTTTATTCAAAAGCTAGAATGAAAAAGTACAGTTAGTTATTAGGTGTGCTTGAACTTCTCACCCATAACCCCAATGAGAAGAGAGATACCTTCATTATGTATTCATAGAATGTTCAGTGCACCGTCATAACCCATTCAAAAACTATTCATAGAACCTTCATATAGTAGCATGTAAATATGCCTTAACATTGTAATACTTTACCGGGTTTAATATACATTAATAACAAACATTATGTGATAATAACAAACATTATAATCATATGTTTCTTAGCAGTGATATTAAAGCTGTTATTGTGCACTACTGTATATGCACAAAACTATTGGGACACACCGTTTAATCGTTGAATTCAGGTGTTTCATTCAGACCCATTACCACAGGCATATAAAATCGAGCACCTAGCCATGCAGTCAGATTTACAAACATTTGTGACACAATGGGTGTCACTGAATTTAAGTGTAACACTGACTTAGCATGCCACCTTTGCAATGAGTCAGTTTGTGAAATTTCTTCCTTGCTAGATATTCCCTGTAAGTGTTATTATCGCAAAGTGGAAGCATTTAGGAAGAAGAGAAACGCGACAGAGCCAGGTCCAGCCAGTGTTGAGGTACATAGTGCATAAAAGTTGCCGACGCTTGTCGACTCAATAACTGCAGAGGTCCAAAATTCTCTGGTATTAACCTCAGCACAAAATTTGTGTGCCGGGAGCTTCATGGAACGCATGCAAGTCTCACATTACCAAGTACATTGTCAGATGGAGTCGTGTAAAACACGCTGCCACTCTTCCTCTCTGGAGCAGTGTAAACGTCTTCTGTGGAGTGACAAATCACACTTCTTTGTCTGGCAGTCTAATGGACGAGTCTGGGTTTGCCGGATGCCAGGAGAACGCTACTTGCCTGACTGCATTGTGCCAACTGTAAAGTTTGGTGGAGGAGAAATAATTGTGTGGGGTTGTTTTTCAGGGGTTGGGCTGGGCCCCCTAGTTCCAGTGAAGGTAACTCTTAATGCTTCAGCATACCAAGACATTTTGGTCAATTCTATCCTTCCAATTTTGTGGGAACGGCTTGTGGAAGGTCCTTTTCTGTTCCAGCATGAGTGTGCCCCAGTGCAAAAAGCACGGCCTGTTAAGATGTGGTTGGGTTGAGTTCAGTGTAGAAGAACTTGATTGGCCTGCACAGAGCCCTGACCTCAACCCCATTGAGCACATTTGAGATGAACTAGAACGGAGATCGCAAGCCAGGCCTTCAGGTACAACATCAATGTCAGACCTCACAAACGCTCTTCTGGATGAATTGGCAAAAATTCCCGCAGACACTCTCCAAAATCTTGTGGAAAGCTTTCCCAGCTGCCTGTAGATTTAGAACGACACATCATGAAAGTTCCTGTAGGTGTAATGGCCAGGTGCCCCAATACTTTTGATCACATAATGTATGTTGTGATGGTATGGATGGTATGAATGTTCTATAGATCCAGTATGAATGCATGATGAGGGTGCGCTGATTGTTCTACAGATGCTTTATAAAGGCATTATAAAAGTGAAGTTTTATAAAGCCTTACTGTACTTATTGTGTATTGTTATACTGATATTGTTCACTGTCATTGTTTGTCAGTGTGCTGCTGAGCCTTCGCATGATTTTCGATTGTTCTTCATGAGTCACATGGCAGTAAATACTTGTCAGATCCGCCAACCATATGTCTTGGTGTCTGCAAGGATCATTCGAGTCTATCCTGAATAGATCGTTTTATTACAAAGTTACGTTTTGATGGGATGCATTGCTTTGTTTACTTAAAGTGATGCCAAGTGTCAGATGGAGTGATGACCATCAAGGTAATAACAGTAGAGGACTGCCCGTGCTATGGCCCCATACTGACATTCTGCGGCTTATGTTAAAAAATAGACGCCTCCCACCTTCCTCTCTGAGGACTATGGCCCCCAAACCTTTGTTCAAGATATCTGAAAACATTTAATTATTGGAGAGAAAACACTGGTGACATAAGTGAGCTAATGTCTAAGAATGACAAAGCTTCACATACTGGGCTGCTTTCTGAGCCCCCTTCAGGTGAGACCTGGGGGGGGGGGGGCTTCCTAGGAAAAGATGGAGTAAGGATATGTCACCTGATTTTTGTCTTTATCCTGCCTACAGATAACAGTACCATGACAGTCTCAGCAAGGCAAAATACATAGTTAGCATAATCTGTGCAAAGCAAAGAAGCATGATTTTTCCATTAGACTTTGCTCTTTGTAGTCATGCAGGACCAGTAGGCTTGGGAAGGATTATACAACAGTTGACCTAAACTGCATCTCTGCAGGAGCAAATTTGCATGGATGCAGCCAGACAGACAAACATAAAGCCACAATGGTAATCAAACCCACAACC
>JAABNY020000039.1:17006071-17019328 GCA_015164015.2 Brevimyrus niger
TCATAAATTAATACACAATCAATTCCCCTGAACATTGGTGGAAAACCACCCCCATTTGAGCTGTTAAATTCCTACACGTCTCAGACTATAACACGCTTCGGGCACTGTAACGTCTCGGACTGTAACACACTTCGGGCACTGCAAAGTCTTGACTGTAACATGGTTCGGGCACTGCAACGTCTCAGACTATAACAGGCTTCGGGTGCTGTAACGACTCGAACTTTAACACGCTTCGGGCACTGTAACATCTCGGTCTGTAACACGCTTCGGGCACTGTAACGTCTCGGACTGTAACACGCTTCGGGCACTGTAACATCTCGGTCTGTAACACGCTTCGGGCACTGTAACATCTCGGTCTGTAACACGCGTCGGGCCCTGTAACGTCTCGGACTGTAACACACTTCAGTGGATAGTGAGAGCAGCTGAAAAGATCACTAGTGTGCCCCTACCCCCCTGAAAAGACATTTTCCAGACCCGCTGCTACAACAGAGCTGTAAGCATTGTAAAGGCCCCTTCCCACCCGCTACACAGACTATTTTCCCTCCTACCATCCATAAAACGGTATTGAAGCTTCCGTTCCACCTCTGCCAGGATGCGCAACAGCTTCATACCACAAGGCATCAAAACTCTGAACACACACTAATATCTGGACTGACTCTTCAAATTTCTCAAAAATACATATGCAAACTAACTCTAAATTGAGACTGCATTTTACTTAGGAAATTTACATCTCTACATTATTTATTATCTCTGCACTATTTATTTACTCCCTGTTTGCACCTTGCATGCCCTGTTACTGTGATGTTAAGTGTACGATATGTTACTATATGTTGCACAGGGGCCATGGAGAAACGTTGTTTCATCACTCTTTGTGCATGTATGAAGCTGCAGATGACAATAAAGTAACTTTGAACCTTGGATGCTCATAAAGACTCCCACTCATTTTTATTAGAGTATTGAGAAGGAAATATGTGATATTGTTTACAACTGTAAGAATAAAAAAAGTCCACTGATTACAATTAAATATATATGGCTTTAATGAAAATAGCATTTAAAGCATTGTGAAAAATATTCTGATTTTTGCCTAATTCTCAAGATATGATACAGCAATGAAAAAATATCATATATCGAGGGATAACAGAGCAATAAAATTCTTGCTTTTTGTACTCATCAAAAGACAAAGTACAGTATGAAAAAACATACTGTTACACATTTAACGTTTTTCAGACAGAGATAACTGGATAACTGAAACCGCAGATACTGGAGGAGTACTGTAATTCATTCCCAAAATACTATATGGACAAAGGTATTGGGACACACCTCACATCATTGAATTCATTCAGACCCCCTGTTACAGATATATAAAATAAAGCACCTAGCCATGCAGTCGTTTACAAACATTTCTGAAGGAACCGGTCATTCTGAGGAGCTCAGTGGTGTTATCACAGGACACCGCCTAACCTATGCCATAAGACAGTTTATGAAATTTCTTCCCTGCTAGATATTCCATGGTCAACTGTTAGTGGTATTCTTAAGTGTTTAGAACCCACAGAAAGTCAGCCACAGAGTGTCCGACCACTGTAAACACAGTGGAGTGGCGGAGGTACATCGCCGGCGCTCCAGTGACTTCATAACTGCAGAGTTCCAAACTTCCTCTGGCATTAACTGCAGCACAAAAACTGTTCAGAGTGAGCTTCATAGAATGGGCTTCCGTGGCAGCCGCATGCAAGTCTCTCATCACCGAGCGCAGTGCCAAGCGTCAGGTGGTGTAAAGCACGGCGCCACTGGACTCAGGAGCAGTGAGAACGTGCTCTGTGGAGTGACGAATCACGCTTCTCTGACTGGCAGTCTGACGGATGAGTGTGGGTTTGGCAGATGCCAGGAGAATGTTACCTACCTGACTGCATTGTGCCACCTGTAAGGGTTAGGTGGATTTGGGATAATGGTGTGGGGTTGTTTTTCAGGGGTTGGACTAGACCCCTTAGTTCCAGTTAATGCTTCAGCATACCCAGACCTTTTGGACAATTCTATTCTTCCGCCTTTGTGGGAACAGTTTAGGGAAGGAGGCCCATTTCAGCTCCAGCATGACTGTGCCTCAGTACACAAAGCAAGGTCCATAAAGACACGGTTGGGTGAGTTTCATGTGCAAGAACCTGACTGGCCTGCACAGAGCCCTGACCTCAACCCCACTGAACATCTTTGGATGAACTAGGACAAAGACTGACCTTCGTGACCAACGTCGGTGCCTGACCTCACAAATGCTCTCATGGAAGAAAGGGCAAAAATTCCCAAAGACACACTCCATACACTTGCGGGGATCCTTTCCAGAGGAGTGGCTGCTGCAGAGAGGGCACCTGCTCCATATGGACGCCTATGGATTTGGAATGGGATGTTATAAAGTTTCCAGTAGATGTAATGGCCAAATGTCCCAAAAATTGTGTCCATATAGTGCATCTATTTTGTTCATTTTAATAAATCATCAGTCGTTTTTACTGATAAAATGATATTTTAACTGATATTACCTAATATATAACAGATCATTGGTGAGAATAAAAAAAACAAGATTGAGTATATAAAAAGGTATGTGTCAAGGAATCACAAAGGAATGGTCCATGTGAAGGAGTTGAAAGCAATCCTAGGAGTAGAATGTATAGAGTGTTTCAAATTTACTTTATGAAGACCCACTTCAAGAGCTGGAATCTCTGTTGAATATAACTGATAAGTCTGTACGAGTCATAAGTTATATTGGGGTGAGAGGGTATGGTATGGTCAAAACAAGGTGAATTCCAGATGCACACCATCATTCTGAATGAATTTTATTGAGTAGGTAATTAGTTTCCTTCCCCACACATCACTACTACTTCGCTACTTCCTCCTGCTGAATTGTACAAATCATATTGTAAAAGAGATTTCAGCTTACTTTTGCTCATTGTGAAATTAACGTTTTTCCATGTTTGCTACCTAAGTTGCAGCATCTTGTCTACCCACCATTGATAACCCAGTCCCATATACCATGCATGAACAAATGTGTTGTGACACACGGCGCCAAACAGTTTGATTTTCAACAAGATAACGAGTCTAAGATCACCTCGAGGTTACGTAGTAAGTATTATCTTGTGAAAAAGAAAAGAGTGTGCTGTGACAGGCATCCCCCGACCTGAACCCTACAGATCTGGTTTGGGATGAGTTGGATCAAAGAGTGAGGTAGTCAGTTTGTGCCCAAAACTTATGGAAAGTGATTCAGGAATGCTAGAGAAGCATTCCATCTGGCTGTGTCTTGAAGCTGATTGAAAGAATGCCAAGAGTCTGCAATGCTGTCATTGATCCAAAAGGGGGCTCTTTTGAAGAATTTAAAATCTGAGAGAAGTTTTGAGATGTCGACCACTTTTCTTAGTCATTACTACATTTGATATGTTCTCGTTTTACTTCATCGCCTTGAGGCCTTTTACTACAAGGTGAATAAAATGCATCAAAGGCATATGCGGATGTGTCCAGACATTTCACTGATACTGTACATAATAAGGGAGGGTTTTTTCTTAAATTTTCTTAAGATGTGTTCAGTAAAATATAGTAGTGACCACATTAGTACCCAACAATTAGATAAATGACTTGAGCTTTAATGGAACTAATGTCCTTTGAAATGTTACTTTTTAAATATAGCTCTGTAAGTAGGCTACTAGTATTTCAATGTCTTTTCACAGTCATTCGTAATACCACCAATTAAAGGAACATTTCTTGATTAAAAAAAGAATTTATTGAAAAGAAAATCTGCCGCCTTCTCTGACGGAAAATGCTGGTGATAGTTTAGTGTGAAAGAGACAATGCACCAAAAAGTTTTCTTCGTTTTGTAAAAGCCGTGGTTTTCATTCCTTGTTTCACACTGTAATCAGGACAGCATCCTGCAGCCAGCCTGACTATGGACTCTGGCGCGTGGCCCATCTTCCTTTTGTGTAAGATCCATGATTACCCAGAAGGCACGCTAGCAGCACCAGGATTCCAGCTCACTGTCCCTTTTCCCTTTTTAATGAGCTTTCTATTCATAGTCAGCCTATGGAAAACTGCCATAAGTGTCATGGCTGTGCTTTTCAATTAAACTGCGCGAGGGTGTGTCCCCCCCCAATGGGCTCCCACATCATTTATTTCATGTAGATTCAATTCCAAATATCTTCCCCTTCACATCCCCTCAGATCCACCGAAATAGCAGTGCCGCACGTACGGCTTGTTACATAATTGTGATTAATGCGCATAAGGTAACGAACAGGTCATAGGAGTTCGACTTATGGTACTCGTAAGGAAACCAGCGGCCTGTGACCTTATCCGAATAAAATACTTTGAATGATTTGCATCTGCTTTTGCATTCTGCTTCTGGTCACATTCTCTGTTTGCAAACGTGAAGCATATTGCAGGAGTGGCCTGTGATGGTTACATAAGACTTGCTCCACTCTGCTGCGCCGCTCTGCGCAGAATCAGGTCATGTGTGATTGCAGCTGAAAACAGCCTGTGGTGCAGCTCATTTTCAAATGCACTCCTTTTGGAGAAAATGGCCCTTTTATCGCATTTCTTGGAAGGATGGTTCTCGCAAAACCGTTAATAGACGCAGTAGGACACGCATTTTGATCATGCAGAAGTTGCTGTGAAACGGCAGAAGATCGTCCTGTTGCCTTTCTCGCTTCAGTTTTAAGATCTGACTGATCACATTGTTTTAAATAGACTATGGATGCTTTCTCTCAGCTTTTTTGTTAGAAATGTTATATAGGCTGTATATAGGTCATGTCTGAGAATCAGGCACCACAAAGGGAAGGTCTGCAGGGGAAGGTCTGCAGCACTCAGAGCCACTGCAGATCTAAACAGTGTATGTTTCCATATGTACAATGCTGGTTCTTTATTGAGCTTGTTTGTAACTTGAAAATGAAAGTGATTTACGTTTATGTAAATTCTTCCCCAATGTAATTAATTACATATGTGAAGACCGTGAGGAACGTGTTTGTACTATGTCCAAGCTGGCTCATGTTATGAGATTATTATTCATCTCAGAAAGCCCACATATTGATAATTAAATATTCTACTCAGCCAACACGTGCAGCTTAAAGTTTTTAGAATATGTAACTCCTGCAATAAAGGGCCAACCTTCCACTGCAGGTATTTATAGCACAGGTTTACATCTTCCTCATATCTAGGGTATCACACCAGGAATAACAATTTCAAGTAGCACAGGGATTTTGCTGGGGGTAATGCTCCAGAAATTCTGTTACTCCATGTGATCACTTTGCTTGTCAAGAGAGCAGTCATGATGTAACAATTTTGAGCAGAATTTGAAGAAAAACCAGTGCCAGTCCTTAAATGAATGAAAGGGGCAGAAATGTTTATGCAACGTGGTGGAATTTCAATGAACTCATAATAACAATAGAAAACCTGTTTTAAAATGAGTTCAATTCTCTAAATATTAATATAATACAGGATATTATATGGACACAAAATAAACTTCACAGCAGTGTCACATGAATAAGAATGAGCAGTCCGAAAAACTGAATAGAAAAAAGTCAGATGTTTATTGCTGAGGCAAATGCTTCTTTACATTGTTACTGTTTAATATCTCGGCAACACAAGTCAAACGCAGTAATGCAGAAACCTGGTTCATATACATACAAGTTATACAACTTCACATCAATTTTAATCTTTTTCCATTCCCATAAAATGACCAGTCCAGTCCATTTTCATGTTCTTTAAAGGCTTTATAGTTTTATAGTTACAAGAGTAATTAAGTTGCTCCAAATCACTGTGTGATTGGACAACATTAATACATTCTTTGCTTCTGTAGTATTAAATATGTTTGGTATGTATTTTGTTGTTGGGCTACCAGCTATTTTCCTGTGTGTTTCTAAGTGACAGCAAGCAGAGCATAGATTTCTGATATCTATGGGTTTATGTGTCAGAGCAGGTAGACCAGTAGATCCAGGAGTGTGTCACTAAGAGTATTACCCAAGCTCAAAGCTGCAAAGAAGAATAATCATTTTTAAATTATTTTTCCTCCAAAAATCTGTGAATAAGATTTTATTATTCCTCAAAGTACTTTCACCTTCCTTAAAAATTTTAAATCCACTGGCATTCCCTGTTTTTGTGTCTTATCGTTCCTCGCCAGAACCAAGACCACTTTCTGTCTCTGTCTCTCTCTTCCTTCTATGAACAAAACGTGCTAGTTGCAATTAGCACTATTTCAGGACGATGACATTAGAGATTTTCTATTCAAAGTGCTGCTGAGCTACAATTTGAAGAACCATCAACCAAACTCCAAAAAAGGGTCACATTGTGGAGCCAAGATGATCAAAATTTTTCATGGCAAAAAGAATGAAGGTTTTTATCAAATACTGTGGGTTTTATCATGATACTATTGCTGTGACCTTGACAAAGCATATAAGTAGGATGCAGTTTCATACATTTCAGAGACATTAAAGATCAATGCCAAGAACTAACAGAGCAATGACCTATATTGTTTCTCCCATGTGCTTCCTGTGACAGCAGGATTTTGTTAGAACCTTATCTAGTGTCCAGTACATGATTCAGCAACATCAACAGCTGCAAGCTATACGAAAACAACATCGCACATGAAAAGAGCACGATTCCTCAACCAAGTGAACTTTTCATCCCTAGACTCACCGACAGAGTATAATATGTCAAGGTCAGAAATGGTCGCCTGGTTACTTTTATATTTTTATACTTGTATATTTTCATTGAAAGCAGAGTAGAGATCAAAAATGACAAGTTTTAATGCTAAAATATGTGGATCCATTTAGCCATTATTATAAACTGTGATTTGCTTACTGCCTCAGGAAAAAAGGAAACAATAATCAAAATAAAATGTTTGCCAAAATCAAATATTATATGCTAGCCTGGTGGTTTAGGACTTTAGTGCCTGTGATCAGAAGGTCACTGATTCAAATCCTTGGACCAGCAGACTGATGCTGTCGTTGGGCCCTTGCACAAAGCCCTTAAACTCCGGGAGTGCTGCATGCTGGCTGACCTTGTACTGTGACCCCCCCCCCCCCCACCAAGCTTGCTCTCCTCTGTAAATATTTTTGTGTGTCTCTCAGAAAGCGTGATGAAATGGGCAGTTTCCCTATTCTTTTTGTTCATTCATCTCTTCTGAATGGGGGAAAAAACATTTGTGGTAATGGTATTTCTCAATTATTCTGAGTACAGCCTAATCTTTGGGTGCTGTTGTGCTGTTATTAGTCTATAAATGTATAATGAATGTCATTTTTCTCTGAGTGAGATTATGAGATTACTGTGATACATAAACATTTATATGAGACAGCAGTTGTAGTGCCTGCTCTGTTCAGAGTTGCAGCCATCTACGTAAAACCTCTGCACAACTGGGACAGATTTCAAATAGGCTTTTATCCAGGACAAAAAACTGTTCCTTCATCAGCCTTCTTTTCTTCTTCTTAAAAAAAAAACATTGTGCAGAGAAGTTATTAAGTCCCTTTTAATTTTTTATATGTTCTTTATGGATATGATGGGGAGGCTGTATGAAAATATAAAAAGTTCTTGATGTATTCTATCAGCTTCTAAGGCAAGAAAAATTCCATACTGCAGCGTAAATAAATGAATGTAAAGGTTGTTGAGACAGTTCACTCTAACGCTCTCTCAGAGACATTGATCTTTTCCAGAGCCTTCTGCATTTAAGCCCATGTAAGACTGCAGTGACATCATCCTTTGGCTCTGCTGAGTATAGCTGGTGTGCTGAAAACAGGGGGACTGCCGGGCTTTTACCACTGACAATATTGTCTACACTTTTTTTTACATTTAACTTGCTGCAGTGAAAACAGATATTTCACACCGCATTGGTTTAAATACAGTACTGCACATGCAATAGAATAATTAGCCACTCATAATTGATCAGAGACAGCTTCTATGCTCCAGCCCAGAAGATGAAACATTAAACATTAAATCATGGAAAACATATAACAAGGCTGCAAATTATTTTCCAAGATTCCTTGACTGTGATAGTAGTTGAAAGGAAGAGCCTAAAAATTTTGCCTGCTTTAATAATTTGGAAGGTGTTTCCGCCCCAAAGGCTTCTGTGTTAGCATCCACAGATGCAGGCATGGTTGCTATGAAGAAACAAACATCTGCATACACAAATGCTCACACAGACTGTGGGATCCGTCATTTATGGCCATGCTGCGTCTAGCCCTACAAAGTTAGGTTTACAACCAGACCTGCTCTTTTTTCTGCAGGAAATATGTCTTCTTAAGGCAGTGACTCAACAAATGAGGGATGAGGGTGGTTGATTCCCAATTTCCAAGCAGTTTAGTGGCTCATATTGTCTGACAGAAGAGGGTTTTTTGTCTCAGTTTAGAGAGGCACTGTGACTCATTTCCGCCCAAGCTACAAACAGCTTTATTAAGTAAGCAAACCACAAAGAGAGATGGCCTAATTCTGCAACCTATTACAAGCAGGGTGAGTTTGGGATACGCCTGGAGGTGTTAAGATTAAAAGTATATAAATGCATGAGAATTTTCTTTAATTCTTTGCAAATTGTTTATTTTATGCCTTTATATTTTGCACCTTCGTATACTCTCCGTCATTTCCATGGTTGTATGAGCTTCCGGGAATTCTGAGCTCCTCTGTTAGCCTGACCACCGCTGTGCTTGCTGACTTTAAAATGCCCTTGGTATGTAATGCATTGAGTTCAAGTATGAGTGCCCTGTGAAGGATGGTGTACAGGGAGCGCCCTGTGAAGGATGGTGTACAGGGAGCGCCCTGTGAAGGATGGTGTACAGGGAGCGCTCTGTACTTATAATACTCCAGAATGTACAGCTCTGTACTTATAATACTCCAGAATGTACAGCTGCTCATCTCAGCACTGACTTGGATAAATGGTTTCATAAAATAAAATGCCAGTTTAATCCCCAACTTTGCATCTGCAGTGACATTTCAATGAACTGGTGTCACTTTGTAAAAAAATAAATCCACTACTATGAACATAAGAACATAAGAAATTTACAAACGAGAGGGGGCCATTCGGTCCATCAAGCTTGTTTGGCGAGAACTTAACTAATAGCTCACAACTGTTAAAATCTTCTCTAGCTCTGATTTAAGGTATGGTGATCAAACCTACATACAATATTCTAGGGTATTCTGGGGTCTTACCAAGGAATTGTATAATCGTAGCATCACCTCCCTTGACTTAAACTCCACACACCTAGAGATGTAACCCTACATACTATTGGCATTTTTAAAAGATTTCCTACACTAGTGAGAATGGGACATGGAAGCATCAACATACACACCAAGGTCTTTCTCATAATCAGCTACCATAAAAGCTACCTGTACTTCATATTTCTGGTCCCTGCATGGATTACCTTACATTTATCTACGTTAAATTTCAAGTGCCAAGTATCAGCCCAGTCACTAATTAAATGAACATCCCATTGTAGGCTCTGTGCTACTAGTTTAATATCTGCTACACCACCTTGGTGTCGTCTGCAAATTTAACCAGTTGACTGTATGTATTGGTGCCAATATCATTAATGTAAATTAGGAACAATAATGGTCTTATTATATGGTTGAACCCAGCAGTACCCCACTATGAACGCAGGCCCACTGTGATATTGTGCCTCTAATAACTACCCGCTGCTTCCTGTCTGTTAACCAGTTTTCGATCCAAGCTGCTACAGTTCCTAAAATCCCTGCCGTTTTGAGCTTAAGCAAGAGCCGTTTGTGGGGGACAACATCAAAGGCCTTCTGGAAATCTAAGCAGATCATGTCGTAGGCCTTTTTGTGATCATTTTCTCTTGTTGCTTCCTCAAAGAACTCAAGTACATTAGTTAAACAGGATCAACCTCCTAAATTCATGTTAGCTATCCCTCAAATATCCCTTAATATTACAGGTTACACAGAATTGCTGAAAGCTGTTCACTTGCACGTGCTGCCATCACCACACCCATTTGCTCTTTTTCATGCAATTTTCATTCATTAATTTTCCATACCTGCTAGTCCTTATTTATTGTTGTGTTGTTTATTGTCTGCATTTCTGTTCATGCTGTTATTATTACCTGTCCCCGCTATTTATTGTTCTTCTTTGTTGATGAAATGCTACAGTACATGACAGGTTTCAGTTGGCGTGTAAGCAAGGTTCTTATTGTGCTTAAGTGTATTAGAAAGAAATTAGAAGTTTTTTTTTTTTTTTTTTGCCAAATGTTGAGCAGGTTTACAACATTAGGAAATTGCTGTGGTACTCAGTACAAAACATACTGTGTGACAACCTTTAAGCTTGATAAAGGTTTAAAACACAAACCTTGCTAAATGGCAAGTTTTAGTTTGAGAGCTACAAAACATAGTACATCTTAAGCTACTCTAACTTGTAACCTTATTTTCAGTAAATGTTTTTAGCAGTCAGATATTTTAGATTTCTAATAGCATTTGTTGGAGAACTTCCCAACTTAAAAGCCCTTTTAGGCCTTTTTCAAATCTGGAATTTGACATTTTATACTATAAAGTGGTTCAAGTGAAAGGCATTTTAAGTCAATTTTTATTATAATCTAAGCAGAAGGCACAAATGTAGGTCAGATATACCAGAGTTTAGGATCTGTGTTTTTTTACCTAAAATGTTAAGCTGCTCATTCATACAATTGTGGCACCAGATTAAACAGAACTTTTTTCTTGCTCATTTGCTTGGCAGATACTGTTACATCTGTTTTTCTTCCTAGTGCTATTTATGGTAACTGCACGATGTTAATAGCCAAACTTAAAAGCATTCACACGTCAGTAAGAATAACAGCTGCATTTGCAGCTCTGTGTAATATTGTTAATAACACATAACTAACAGCAAGTGTTAATATTTAATCTTAATATCCCAATCACTTCAGACTGAATGTTTACCACAAAAGCAGATTGTTGTATTATTGAAATATATATTTAACTGATGTCTCCCAGACTTCAATGGAGATACCTAGTTGTTTCTGTCTCTTGAAAAATTAATTAGATCTTATATTTATAAAACCATGTGGGTCGTATATTTAAAGACACTTGGTTCTCCAAGAAGTAAGCTTGGGGAGAGGTGGATCCTGATTCGCCAGAGGTTTCAACATTAATTAGAGTGGCGTACAGGGAATAGGCTCTTTGAGAGATGTTGCTCATCTGCACCACCCGGTGTGGAAAGTGTAAAACTACAAAGGCACAGGAGCAGGTGATTTTCATTAGATCCGGCACATAGTAAGATGACAATTCTTTCGTCATGAGAATTAATTACAGAAAACATTAAAAGTGTAAAATTTCAGATTTAGAGGAACATCCTCATTCTTGTTGCACTTCCAATTAAGTGAATAGTTTATTATCCAGTTATACATTAGATTACATGAAGATGTTATACTGTATGTTTTATACAGTATATATTGTTTATATTGTTGCGGCAATCTATTGTCACAAAGTATTAAAGACCCATGTTTTGATAGTTGACTGCTTTACTAATTTAAATATTGCAGTCAGTCTGTTTTTGTTCATGATTTGATGTTTTTAATGTGGTTTACACTTTTTCCCACTTTAAATAAAGGAGGATTGTGGTAAGCAAATTGGGCGAAAATAGCTTTTCTCAGAATAAAAATAGATGTTACCTTTTTGTTCCATGTTACGAGCGTAGATGTAACATTTGAAAATGAATATGACCCCTCCACAGTAGTACTGCATTAAGCAACCATCCAAACCCAAAAAGAAGTGAACATTTAAATATAATTGGTGTAATTAACTTTGGAATTGTAAATTATTTTGCTTGAAAAGGCTTCTTTGGAGGATCCTGACAGATCTTACACCATAAACTTTTTTATTTATAAAGAGTAGTTTTTCTTGTCCCCCCTGCAGACCAATAAAGTGTGCATGCCCACCTACCTAATACACCAATATAAATATAATTCAGCTCTCCAGCTGTTAGTAACACAATTTCCATATTTTCCTTGCTGAGTCTTGAATTACCACTAGTGTCCTGGGAGCAGACGAGTGCATCCTCCCCCAATACTGTTACATGACGTTGTATCCATGGATAGAATGGTAACATCAGTGGTAACATTGTGTTTTAACAGTGTTAATATGCAATTTTCTACCATTTAGCAGGCGAGCGCTCTGTTTACTGACTTTATTCAATGAATTTCCACTCTAAAATGCATAAGGAATCTGCACTGTCCCCACAAAGATGATGTAATGGCAGTTTGCTTGATGTTTCCATGAAGCACAGTTGTTCCTGAGGTTATGAGAGAACCTCAGTCATGGGAAGTGTATTTTTCCCCTCCATATGGAATCAGTGGAGTAAGGGATTTAACTGTGGGAAGACAGTGACTGCAGATTAAAAGCCCAGATAATTTATTTTTAAGCAAAAAAAAAAAAACCAAAAATGAGAAGTCTGATTCAGTTTATTCCTTCCAGCTGTGATCCCTAATGAAACAAAAATATTTCATCTCTTTGTATTTCTTATACACATTCTAGCACAAGTTCATCTTCAGTTGACTCAAACATGCTAAATTGTAACAAAAGAGTTTTTGCCCAAGAATACATGAAATGAATTCATGTCCACCTTTATTGCATAAACGCTTAGCTGTCATCTAATCACAACTAACCATAAAAATGAAACCATGTCATTTTAGCAGTAACTCAAAACCCTGGTTGGACATTCAGCCTCTTTTGAGATATTGTGCGTCATACAGGACATACATTTACTTCTCATGCACATACTGTACAGAAAGATCCTAATGGATGCTACAGAACCAGATGTGCATGAAGTGCAATCAGTGTACGGCAGGGTCACAATTTGAATGGCACCATAGCGATATTAGCATGTTCTTATGCTGCCTTTTAGGCGAATGTGTGTGTGGGGATGGGGTCTGTTTCTTGTGGCACAAGCTCAAGGGTAGTAATTCAGTTTCAGTGCTATATTCCAGACCGAGTATAGTGTAAGATAGTAAATATCAAGCCTCAAACCCAAAAGGAGACAGTAATTCAGCATTTCTGATAGCCTTCCATAATTAGACCACTAGGGCAGAGAGGGGAGCAGCTCTGGTGGGTGGAATCCAGTGGATTGGGACTGACTGTGCCCAGAAGTTGGAAAGGATGAGATCTAGATGGTGTCCAGTGGCCTGTACTACGAAGCGGGGTCACTGGCTTATCGGGTAACTTGTCATATTTAAGATACCATAGTTTAAAAGGACTTCATATTAATTTGCTTACATTTTGCCAAGACTACCTTAAATCCGACAAGTTACCCCGATA
>JAABNY020000039.1:17019428-17034621 GCA_015164015.2 Brevimyrus niger
ATACAGGCCCCAGGTGTAATCTTTAGTTTGGCATAACATTTTATGTATGTGAATCTCTAGTTAATGTTTTAAAGTAGTCATTGGGGAATAAATCTTACATAAATGCTATGTTTTTCCATAGGTAAATGTGAAAATACGTCTCAAAGGCAGCACAAAGGGGCCATGCTGTTTTTCCTTGCATATGGTTCAGGCATTCCAGATGACTTAGGACTTCTTGTTTTGCACCACTTCTGCTCAGGAAGATGCAAATTATACTATTTACAAAAACGTTAGTCCAAAAGAAAATGGCAAAGTAAGGAATGTGAATAGATGAAAGACAGAGGTTTGAGATATTCTGTTTTCCGTAGCACAATGAAAATATTACTGGTGTGCTTCCTGCAGACCATGGTTCCAGATATTAGCGAGATGATAAATGCAAAATAAAATAGAAAAATACAAGCCAACAATAAATGTAAATAAATAAGAAACAACGAAAAAGCATAGGAGATGTATTGGTGGTGTGATCTTGGGAATTCAGTGACAGTGCATTTGGTGTGAAAATTGCATTTGGTCAAGAGCCTAATTGCATGCTCTCCCTGTATCTTGTGGTCCAGCAGCTATTGTGTCATTGTTACGGGTGAGACGTCATGTTGGCAGTAATGGTAACTACCAAAAAATCAAATTCTGACACTGTCTACAGCATCCCCATCGAAGCAGATGGGACTGCAAAAATGTATCTCTCTCCTAAAATCTGTGACAAGGGGGGATTTCCACAAAGCTGAATTTCTTGCTGAGTTGGATAACTTGTTGGATTTAAGGTAGTCTGAGCTGAATTGATTTTATCTTCATTCACTTACAGTACATTTAGCCCAGACTACCTTCAATCTAACAAGTTATCCAGCTAAGTAAGAAATCCTGCTTTGTAGAACACCCCCCAACTATTTAGCATTGTGGATGTCGGTGAGTGGGTATGAGTTGTTTTCCCAGCACTAACCTGTTAGTAGGTCTTCTTATTGTTGTCGTTAGTGTTTTCCTCAAATGCACTGAGTCTCAGGTTTAAGTTTATCAGGTGTTGTTGTTAACAGTGATGAAGTTGATAATTAGTATACAGCTGTCATACTCTGTTTTATGTGGCAGTAGTTTTTATTGCATGACTATTTTAGTATATGGCATACCGAGGTTGGACAATAAAACCAAAACACCTGGTTTTAAACCATTGTAATTTATTAGTATGGTGTAGGACCTCCTTTTGCAGCCAATACAGCATGAGTTCATCTTGGGAATGACAGATACAAGTCCTGCACATGGTCAGAGGGATTTTGAGCTACTCCTCTTGCAGAACAGTGGCCAGGTCACTACATCATGCTGGGGGAGGAAAATGTTTCCTGACTCGCTCCTCCAAAACACCCCAAAGTGCTTTAATAACATTCAGATCTGGTGACTGTGCAGGTCATGGGATATGTTTAGCTTCCCTTTCATGTTCATCAAACCACTCTCTCACCAGTCGTGTGGTTCGTATTGGTGCATTATCATCATGATAATTTTTGTATAATGTTTGATCCGTTGGGAGGACATGGTCTACCAGAATGATTTGACAGTACGCAATGAGCCGAGGGAATGCCAGGGTATTGCAGCTGAAATTTTCACAGATTCTTTCATGTGCTCCACTCTGTGTAAGCAACAGTCTGGGTGGTGAGCCTCTTTGGGGCTTCTCCACATCATAGCTCTCCCAGATGTGGGAAAGAATGAAAGTGGCCTCATCAGAGAACGATGCAGGTCATACACTGTCCACAGCCTAAGATTTGTGCTGCTGGCACCATTAAAACCAACGTTTAGCATTAGCACAAGGTTTGGCTATACCAGCCTGTCACTGAATATTACCCCTATGGAGATCCCAATGAACTCTTTTGTTCACAACAGGAGAGCCAAGGTGCACATTTAATTCTGGGCAGCTGAGGTTTTATGTTTTTTGGACAGAATCTAGATATGTACCCGGACATCCCTCTCAGACAGCTTCCTCTTGCGTCAACAGTTACCCCTGTTGGTTGTGGTCCATCCTTTGTGGTGGTGTGCTGATTTCACCCTGGATACCATTCTCAATACCCCACAAAGACTTGCTGTCCTGGTCACAGAGGTGCTAGCAAGACACACACCAAGAATATTTCCTCTGTTGAACTCTGTTACAGTATGTCTCCCTTTATGTGGTGTGGACTGCAGTATTGTGGAGCCAGGAAAACAGAGACATCATAAGAGGAGACTTCATTATTAGGCACCCAATGAGTACCAAGCAAAAAAACATACTAGGGAAACACAGGGAGTTCAGATGTGGAACTGTAAGGTATGGACACAGTGGGAAATTTATACAAAGCTAAGGACACGCGAGGATCAGGCAGTGTTCACATAAGATATGAGCAAACATACATGCCACAGTTGGGAAGTACAACTATTAATAAGAACAATACAACAAGGGGAGCTACTTGTGGGGCGTGCTGGGACATGCAAACCCCATCAGCGCCATACTGTCCACTCTTCAGAGGTTGACTGTCCCGGTGACCATTGCCTCAAATACCCACCTCAGTTCTGAAGCAAATCCCTGGTCTGGTGCCAGCTGTCTGCGTGTCACCTTCAGTGATGGGGGCCATTAGTCACCTGAGTGCTGGCATGGCTAGTTGCTGGCAGGCACTGGTGTGACAGATCCCCCTGGCCACTGACCCTTCTTCTTGCGTGGCTTAGGTAAATCTGGTGCCCCTTGAAGAGAGTCCTCCTAGCCAGGGAAAACCAGAGACTTCCACAGCCAGGCTCCCTTCTCCGGGGACAGCCAGCGCAGGTACACCAGCCTGGAGCAGGCTTGCAGGATGATGTTGCAGAGCGCCCGCTCCAGCAGCACCAGTCGGATCACTTTCGGCATCCCACTTCTGACACCAGTATGGCACTGGGCAGACCGAGGCATCGCAAGAGCTGCAAATCACTTTTTGTTACAGGGCAGAACTAGACTTAACAGGACTGACACAGGTACCCAATGAGCACCAAACACAGGGAAGTCAGATACCGAACTGTAAGGTACAGTCACGGTGGGAGATTTATGCAAAGCTAAGGACACGTGAGGATCAGAAAGGGTTCACATAAGACATGAGCAAACAAACATGCCACAGTCGGGAAGTACAGCTATCATCAACAACAGTACAAGGAGCTTTTTACAATTACTTGTAGGGCATGCTGAGACATGCAAACCCCACTGTTGATACAATATTTTATGTACAGCTGTCTATTTCTCTTCCAATTTAACCTTCGCACGTTGCTCTTACTGATAGAATGTGTATTCGGTGAAGATTGACCATTGCACATATATAGGACAGTTTTTCAGTCTAACTTCTGTAGTTACTGTTCAGTGTTTTCATTGGAGGCTGCACAACGGCATCACACCTCTGGTGCTGGGGGGGGGGGCATCGTATTCCACCTTTGCTCTGTGTATGTGGAGTTTGCATGCCCCCCTCAAATGTGCATGGGCTTCCTGAAGCTACTATGGTTTCGTTCTGCAGTCCAAAGACATGCAGCTGGTTAACTGCCCATAGATCATGATTGTATGTGCACTCAGAAAGGAACTGCTATACTCCCAGGGAGTTACTTATGCAGAAACGGATAGCCTCCCCACATAACCCTGTAGTAGCTAAGAGTTTGGAAGATGGACGGGACATTTTTAATAATCACACCATACATCTGCTTGCAACATCTTAATAGATATGTTTCTTTTTGTAAAGTTGAGGAAAGTATCGCACTGTAAGCAGATGATACTGTTCGAGGCTCCTCAGAGGAGCTTAGAAATGGCATGTAGCCTTCAATTTCTGTAGCTAAGTTGGGACCATCCAGTGGGCTCTTGTCCTTCATATGGACTGGATTAGTCATAGCTGAAAAATCCATAAAGACACTGCATTGTCAGCCTTGTCAAAACAGAGAGCTCTCAGCTGAGAAAACAGTCACCTCTCGCCTTCATTTATAGCTGCATACTTCTAGGCTTAATAAACACACACAGAATCCTACACTTTGCTATGACTGATGATGTATCTTCAGGTTTTACTTGGCAAAGCTGTCATTGATCAATTATGACACTGTAATTAACCCAGGGGCCTTTATTCCAAACGTCATAGAAAAAAAGGCCATTACTGACACTATTAATCATAAAAAATCTTAGAAAATAGGTTTCCAACAATAGCACTCTCCAGATGCTGTTGAATTTTCTGTAGGGAAGGGCAAATTCTATTGATCTGAAATCTGGTGCCACCTATTGGAAAGTCATTTACAAAGTCATTGTACAGTTTATCGCGTTTTCATTCTCTCCTAGTTCCTTTTATTTCAATTGCTCAGTCCTAAGTTTATCTGTCTCACCCTCTCTTTCCCTCATCACCATTATCAAAAACACCAGTGATACCAGGAACTAATTTAACTACACGAAAAAATTGGTTACTTTGTTAGATGATGAACCGAGGTATAATTACTGCCAAAAATCACCTCAAGCACCATATTCTGTTCCAATAACATATAAACAGCCATCTCTTTACTGAAGCCTTTGTAAAAATCGCATTGCATAACCCAACTATCATGGAAGTCTACTAGATGAATGTACCTCTATTCTATGGCCAAGTGCTAAAAATGCTGCTTTCTGACACAAGCTGCTAGGAGACAATGAAACAAGATTTCCAGCACATCAAAACAGTTTTAAAACCTTCTGGAAAATGGCATCCCATATTTTACCTTTTTTAACCAAGTCCCATAACTTTTCCACTCTGTGAACTGTAAACAGACAGTCTAGAATCCATTAAATTTTATTTGTGTGCACTTGTTCCTTAATATGAAATGGAAAACTTAAGAATAATAATTTATTATCACATGCTTTAATCATTTGTTATTTTTTGTATTCGTCTGTGCAGTTTACTGAGGACAACATTGTTCAAATGAAATAAAAATATATTGTGTAATGCCAAATGTTAAACTAAATTATAAAAATATTTAGTTTAAAAGCAAAAAATCTGCCTATGTTTTCTTAAACTGTATGATTATGGCAATATTCCATGTTAAATGTGTATAAGAGTCTTTAAGTTAATTTCTCTAGTTCATGGGTCAGCTGATCCAGGAGTGACAGTTTCCAGAAGGTTTTCCATCCTACCTGCTCTCTGATGAAGCATAGCTGATCTCACACAGATAGTGACTCATCACGCAGAATAGAAAACCGGCTGAATACCGGCCCTCCAGGGTCAGCTCTGATCGTTTATTGTAATGTGCATGTTACTTATATAATTTCCCCGAAATATTCAGACATGGATTCAACAATAGATCATGGTAAGTCAAAGTGGTTACTTGAAAATAGTTGGTACCTTTGAAATGATATGTTTTTCTGTATGAATGTCTGCTAAAATCTGATCTGATCTTCATCCAAGTCAAAACAACAAACACAGTCCTACTGAACAGGCAAAACACAACATTTTACAGCTGTGCCTTACTGGACTGATGGGGTCCAGGTTGCTTGTGTGATGCCGTGTGTTGTGCTGGTGGAAGGTACTGATGGACCAATCAGTGGAAACAATTCATATGTTTAGCCATTTAATTTTTTTCAGATATGATGAGATTATGCAAATATCACAGGTGGTTAATAAGTCATGGATAGTATCTTGAATAGTATAAAGCACAGGTGTCCTGGGGGGGCAGAGCCCTGCATATTTTTCAGTTTGCCCTCGTTTAACACACCTGATTTGCACTTGATAGCTGTTGAGCTGAATCATTTGTGGTGGAACAGGGAAACAACTAAGCTACACAGGCCTGCAGCCCTCCAGGAATGCAGTTTGACACCCCTGGTATAAAGTTTTATACTGCTCTCTGTTGGCCAACAGAAGTACTTTAGATGCATTTGATGACTTTACCACGTATTATTCCTAGGCCTACTAATACTTTTTAAAGTGATTGAATTAGTCAACATGTAATTAAATACAAGTTACTTGCCTCATCATATTGACGCAGTTACATATGCAAAACGTAAGTCATATACTATTGAAAGGAGCAGTGAGTATAGCCATGATGTCCTATCACTAAAATGCACATTACAGTATCTCAGTTGCATTAAATTCTATTCATTACAGAATCAATCTTTACTAAATAACCTTCATTCAAAAATATAACTGTAGGTCATTTTTGAACAGGATGCGTAGTGCTATGCAAACAGCCAACGCAAAAACACAAAAAGTAACAAAATTTACAAAACTGATGTGGAATAAACATATACAACTTCAAGATAGCACAGGTGAAAATGAAAATGCCTTCATAGAAATGTGTACATTCGCGATATGACACACATATATACAATATATATAAAGGGATCTTAAAATGGACAGCAGGAAATAGTACAATTGTTAGTGCATTTCCATAAACATCAGGGCACATAAACAAGTAAATAAAAAATGGAAGAGTTTGGTTCCAACCATCAGTCAAAGTTTTCACAGCAGCTGGCAGTCCACCTGTTTTCAGTGACCGTAATTTCAACCTAGGTGAAGCGACAGGGAGACTTTCCCTACCACTGTGAATCATATGCATGTTGGATTTAAGATAGTGTTTTGTAAATATATAATACACATGAAAATGTTACATGAAGGTACATGCATTTTTTAAATGGTATCTTTTTCCTTCTGCATCTTTATAATCCTCTCCTACTTCTAACTTGTTCAGTTGCTCATCACGTGAAAAAACATAGCTGTTCTAAATGGTTGGTACTAGGGTCTCTACAATCAGGACGTCAAGCCCCAAGGGCAGAGTCCATTGTTTTCAATGTCTAAATTTCTCTGTGTTTTAGTTCCATTCAGCATTTTCTAGTCGCGAGCTTAAATATCTAAACAAAATGCAGAACCTGTGTTACTGTAATGTGGAGGTTAGGGGACAGGTACTGTCATGTTCTTATAATTGATAATTAATTGTTTTCTTGAAAGAGGAATGACAACGACTGGAAGCTACAGTTGAGTTCTTGTAGCTTTCCTGAGGATCCTTCCTTGGTTCGGTCTGAGACAGGGATGCTTGTCTTGGATGAGGTAACTCTTTACCCAGCCTGCCATATCCCCAATGTACTTGGGGGGCGCCTGGTCCTATTCCTGTTTGGCCAGCAGATGTCACTGCTGCCCATCCTGTGCCCTCTTTATTGCATTTACCCAGCTACTTACCATCCTTTGTGATGAGTTGTTATGGTTCACACCTGCCCCTCTGCGTTATCGGTATATATATATGTGCCTTCCCTCGTCAACCTCCCCAGCTTGGTCATTAATGTTGTTTGTTGCAGTGTGATGGCCCTCTACTTGTCTGGACTTGCAAAAATAAAACCTTATTTTCAGTTACAACCAACACCTGTACATGGATTGTCATTCCCTCCTGACTTTTGAACGTGATAACTAATCCTCCAATCTCTGTATAATGTGGATGCCCCTGTACCAACAAATGCATGTTACAGTTATCCTTAAGTCAAAGTGCCCCTAAAAACAAACTGGAAATTGGCTAGATAGGTTTGGAATCGTTTAACATTTTTATTGGTCATCCACAGTGCTGGGTTTCCCCGAGAACAGAGGGTATGAAAAACACTAAAATATCTCTGTTTTCCAGATATTCTAACCAGAGATATTCATTGAGACTACAAACCATACAGTTAATCTACACACACACACACACACACACACACATATACTGTATATATACTGTATAAAGGAATATTAAAATGTAGAGCAGGTAATAGTACAATTGTTAGTGCATTTCCATAAACATCAGGGCACATAAATGAATAAATAAAAAATGGAAGAGTTTGGTTCCAACCATCAGTCAAAGTTAGTCTGAGACTGACCTTGACCCTCACCTTTGAAGACCATGTGATCACTTGGACAGCATTTTACAAACTCTGTCATTTTACTGCTACTCAGAACCAATGGCCTGTTTTGTAGAGTCATTTCTGGGTGCTGATTACCCCCAGTCTTCTGCCACTGAGGTATTCTCAGAGAAGAACTCCGGAGGTTTATCACAATCATTTGTCATTTTCTGAGATAAACAGAGAAAAATCAATGGTTGTCACATTAATCACATTTTGGAACACACGGGCAATTTTTCAACAATACACTGAAAGTAATTAATATTATCTTCAGATTATTTTATGCCCCTGGAGAATAACAAACTCATATTACGGTTCAGTCTTCCAAGATACTGCACTGTGAAAAGGACTTTTTCTATCTGACCCAAATTCTGTGTGCATCGAGCCGACTCTTTTATCATGTAGGCAGATTACAGGTTACATTAAAGAATATCCAACAGGTCTGTAGGCCTTACATTTGATGCAGGGATTGTACCACATTTGAGTTCTTGTAATTCAGTTTCGAGTTATAATAACTCTGATGGTAAAATCCAGCTGTGGGTTTATTACCTGCAGTTTGCAAATTTGCACCTAAACTTTTTTCCCCTGCGTATGAGATATTTGCATTTAGTGGTTAAAGGAATCCACTGGCACAAGTGCTTGTCTGCCCTCACTTGAAAAAGCTGTCATTGGTTGGAAACATTGTAGAATATATTACACGGTCGTTTTGGGTTGTAAGGTTGGGGTCATTCTAGAGTATGGGCCTTTCTCAGTTTTCTCAGTTCCAGCACTTGAATATTTGACTTTGTAATGATATCATAAAATAACAATAAAAAAACATTAATTTGTCACACATTAATATAATATAAAGGACCTAATATGTGGTAAAATCATAGTATTGGATTATGAAACGTAAAAACCAAATTCTCCTTTACAAAAAAAAATATGCAAATTTAGAGACTTCACAGCTGGATCAAAATGAATACCCATTTTGCAAGTGACAAGTCCGTCTCACCCACTGTTTCATAGGTGCACTGGTATACATAATAGAAGTATACCGGTTGCTTGTTCAATCAGGTAAGAGGTAATGTTTAAATGTTCCACTAGAGGGCGGACATTCTCGCCAAATGTCAAAGATGTACGTGGTGTTTTCTGGTTGGCTGTGGGAAAGCGCGAGTCAGATTGATCGATTATTTGCTGCGGTGTGATGTAAGAAAAACCTTACATTTAATTAAGTAGCAAAACATTCTCTGTAATCATTACCTCGCCTGTACGTGAAATTTTACATTAACCGTATAAACAGTGAGTTACTTTTGCCCTGGCTTTGTTTTTTTTGGGAAAAATGGTAATACATCACGAATAGTTTCATTCATGTTAACGGGGTTTTAAAGGTCATGTTAATGGTACGCAGAGAATACTGAGCATTTTGTGAAGTTGATAAAATACAATAAACCTGTTGCGAAACACACTGACCACTTTATAATAACTGTCATGCGAATTTTGTTGTTTTGATGTATACGATTCATGGCCAGAATCTGAATGAGAATTTTGTTTAAGTAGATGGAACTAAGAGGTAGCCTCTAAACAGGTGTTTTTCTGCATAATTTACGTTAAAGTGCCTTGCATTAATCATGTGATTGAAAATGTAAGGTCTTCATGCATGTTACATCTGTCTTCACCAGGAATTAGAAAAAGTGATGTTGTACTGTACTTGTATATAGGCTGTCAAATAATATGCTTATAATTAGGCTGGTAAATGTGCAGATCTTGTCGTTTTCAGCATATTTGGAAGAACAAATGTGTAATCTTCATTTGAAAAGTTTTGATAAAGTGAGGTGATGTAATTCTGACTTCATTTATTTGGTAAAACTGAATAACTTTATTGTCTCTGGAAAAATGTTCACCTTTGTATTTAATACCTGCTATTGCCTGGCTTGGCTGAAGCAGCCTCATGAAGGCATTTCTTGTATATGTCTATCAGTTTTTTAATTAACCTGAAGATATTTCTGCCTATAACGACATACAGAGTTTCTTTAACTGTGTGGTGCTGGAGGGATTTCCTGCGTGTTCAGCCCTTCACAGCATTTCATTTGGCCTAATATTACTTGGGCATTCCATAATCCTCCAAGTTTTTGACAGATGGCCTATCATTATTCTGAATCATTTTCTGGTGTAATGCTGAATTCACTGTAGACACTACGATGGCGAGTTGGCCAGGCCCTGGGGCAGGAAAGCAGCCCCAAAGCAAAACACTCCCACCACCATCACGCACCGTTGGAACGAGGTTCTTTTTCTCAAATGCAGCTTTATCTCCAAACATGACATTTGTAATTGTGCACTGACAACTCCACCTTTAACTCATTTGTCCAGAGCACACTGTTCCATTGTGGATGTCTCATTCTGGTTTTTAATGGCAAACTTCAATCTTGAGTTAATTGGTAAGTTTTTTTTTATGAGGTTTCTTCTTTGCTGATCTCCCATGTAGGACAAATGTGTGCCGTGTCCTTATATGGCCGACTTTCTTCTGTTTTCACATGGATTTAATTTTTACATGGACTGTGTGTCGAAAGGTGGCTGTAGATCTCATGATGACACCCTGGGGTTCTTTGAGATTTCCAGGTGCATCTCAAGTTAAGTTGAATCGGTGGGGTGGCCTGGCCTGGAAAAATTGCCAGTAGTCTGAAATAGGCCTAGAAGGTATATCAGGTTTTTAAATTACATGTATTATGAGTTAATACTGTTTATACTGATATCCTCCTGATACCCAAGGACAAAAGTGTCCTTCAATTTTAGGTTATTTGTCTTTGGAGGAAATAGGACATCTTACGATTTTGATTTTTTTCAAATTTATTTAAATTTTTAATTTCAAAGCATGTTCTCTTTAGTGTATAACAGGAATAAATATGTTTCCTTACATCTGAAAGATAGATGCAAAAACAAAATGTCCACTATAATGGACATAAATGAATGGGTGGGGTCTCAGCAGGATATACCTTTTTATTGTGCATATAGGTTGTATTAAAGATGTTTAATGGAGATCTTCATGGTTGTAAACATTGTGAGAGCTTCGGTCGTGGAATTGCACAGATCCCCAGAATTCACAGCTAAAAACAAACTATTTAGTTAGCATCTCATGGGCAACGGTGTGAGGCCAAGGAATCATTGTTACTAGGTTAATTGCGAAACATCATAAATGGGATTTACCGCACGTCTCCATGGTTGTGTTAGATTCCTCCTTTTTCCTGTTACCAACTGTAGGAGAAAATGCATGCTTTTAGAATTTGTGCTTTTGCAGCAAGTGTCAGTTTTTGCGTACTGCCTGTATGAGATGCGAGCACAGAAACGGCACTCCTTGTTAGTGCGATTTGTGTTGCACTTGGAAAGTTGACTCCGTAATGAAACGCAATGTAACCTTTGCCATGACCCTAGGGGCACTAATTTGCATTCTCCCAGTATAATAGCGCACCTAAATGTTTAGGCCAAACCTCTGTGATTACTGTGAGTGCTGTGATTAGCATCCTTTCCTGTGCGGTTATCCTCTTTGGTCACTTCATGGATGCATGAATATGGCTGACTAATATGGCACAGCTTGGAATAAGCAACCCAAGCACGTCAAGTCTATAGAAAAGGCCGGTTACAGCCTATTTTTGCCTTTCCTTCCCTTTACTTATATTTGTCCCTATTTGCTGGTGTCTGTTGATTTTCTTCCAGAGTGTTTAGAGAGTGAGTCTGTTACACACAAAAAAAAGAGGGACATGTGCTGTAATGTACATGGGGGTGTCTGAAATGGAGCATGCGGATCCTGCCCAGGGAAGACTCTTGTTTGGCCAGTAGACAGTCAGCTCTGCCCGGCCTGTTACTGAAGCCTCTTCCCAGAGTCGACTTGGAAAACAAGCACTTTGTTTAACATCCATCGTGGCCTAATGCTTTAATCTTGCAGCAGTAATCAGGAGCATCGTACAGCGCTGGCATGAACGCATCATCTCCACCGACGAGACCCGGCAGCCGCAGGTAGAACACACATCCTCGGAGGGCTGAGCAGCTCGTCCGCAGTCTTCTCAGGAAGGGAGCCTTTTCTGTTTATGCAGACATGATGGGGATAGAGGGAGATGAAGTCCTGTGCTCGCATCCTGTTGTCAGTGCTATGATTTAGGCCGTGGGGGATTTTGGAAGACCGATGCTCGCGGCACCCAAGTCTCCGAGCAATAGGATCTCATGGATACCATTAAATTTGCGGCCATAGAAAATGTCTGTCCTATGAGGAGGGCTTATTACGCGGGGGGGAGAGCAGGCAGCGGGGAAGGCTTCTTCCCATTTCAGGCAAGGAATTCTGTTTAAAATCACACTGACATTAGATCTGCTACTACGTCTGACGTGTTGCCATGGTAAACAGGGCTAACCAACTTGTGGGTGGCAAACGCAGCCGATGAAAAAAGGAGCAAATCCAAATCTCTCTGCAGACTAATTGGTCATTAAAGTTTTACAACAGTGGTCGTAAAACTCTGTTTGCACAGCTGAGTGTGAGGCTTACAAACCTTGTATATCATGAGTCTTTATGAAAGCTCCCTAGGTATATCCTGACCCACGCTTTCGAGGCAAACTGAGCTTAAATCTTTTGGCCAAGTCTTCAAACTTACCTTTCTTAACCCTGCCAGGGTAAACCTTCCCTCTGCACTCAAAGAGATGCACAACAGCCTGTGGTTTCTGTACAACACTCGTGCCAAATGGAAATGAAAACATTTTTGGCTGTAATTATTGGTGTTTATATAGTTAAGATGAGCATATTCTTTTAGGTAGGTTTTGTTCTTTGTTGAGTTTAGTGTGGCATGGCAGGCAAGAATGACCAAGAATTCACTTTATTTGCTATAGCTATTGGAAAAAGCAAGTATACCAGCATCTTTATAAAACTGACAGTACTTTTCTCTGGCTTTCCTCCCCCCTGCCCCATGTCAAGATACCACTTTAGTAAAAGTGAAACAAAAAGCTGTGTTTGAGCTCTAGTGAAATATTGGATTAGACAGTGGACACTGGCCAATATAAGCACACAGGCTCAATGAAATGGAAAAGTTCCTGAAGGTAGTACTTAAAACAACTTTCATTGGATAAAAAAAAATCAGTACAGAGTATTAAGTTGCCCCAACACCTAAGCACCTGTATCAACGAAGCAAAACATCAGTGCGTCACTGCAGTTAGCTTTGGCCAACCCAAACTGATGTGTTGTTGCAGATGTATAATAAAGTTATACAAAGTATTCTCATTAGACATTTTGTAAACAAGATTTAGGAAGATATCTTTTTATTTATAAAAATATTTTTATTCAGGAGGAGGACTAAAATCTTGCACATAATGCAAATGTATGTCCTTAATGGGTTGTCCTGGAGTCACAAGTAGCAGTTTGGAATCTCTTGTGTAATGTAATTAATTTTAATCGATCAGTTCTACTGGATAACATCCTAGGTTAACCCATATAAAGATCCCCGTTGAGCAACAACTTTAGCTTAATTAAGGATTTGCCTACTCGCTAAGGTATGTATGTAGTAAAAGCTGAGATTACAAATTGCACCCTTTTAAATATTCAAAACTGCATAAATTCTCCAGTTGAGTCACCTTGCAGTCATCGAAGGAATAAGAGACCTTTTCCAAACACAGGTGGGGTGGGGTGGGAAGTGTCCTTCCAAAGCTGGAGTTTTTAATCATGTCAGGGACTCCTATCCAGTCATATCAGTATGCAAGAGGAAACTAATGTAGAGCCTTGAAGAAAGTTATGGTTTGTGGATTTATATAGATGAGATTTTGTTATTAGCTATTTGAATGATCTGAAATGTAATTATAGTTAAGGTGTCGGTTATTCATTATAAATACGGAGGATAGAGAGCGATTCTTAGGCAAATCCCAAAAGTGTAGGAGTGGACATTGCAGTTTTGTTCCATTGACAAAATATGAGTGTACGTTTCCTCCACTGGAGCAGTGCAGTGGGAAGCAGTGTGCTGTACCTGTTCTGTGTTATGGGTCCCTCAGCTTGGCTGAGATATGATGGACTGAATAGTCCCTGAGTTTGAAAATTCTAAAAAGCCTTTTTAGGCTGTACCGTATTTGTAGCAGTTAAGATCAAATCTATGCATCGATCCCAAAGTCTTTCTCTTTTCTGAGTCGTTACAGCACCATACTCATTTATGTAATAAGTTAATAGTATAATATTGTGGTGGGCATGAGGTATCAAAGTACATATGTTAACCTTTTGTGCACTACATGGATATTTTATATGTTGCTATTGTATTGATTATATTTATAGTTTTTTTTTTGTCTACTCAAAGTGAATTACAGGAAGAACAGGTTTTCCTAAGAACTCTGTTTTACTGGGTGATCAAACAGGAGGTGATAACTAGTTCACTGGAAAGGAAACTGCTTTGATATAGGGCAGCCGCGATTAGTCGACGTAGTCGATGACGTCGACATCAATATTTTAAATTGGCGCGACATTTTTTTCTTAATTATTCTAATAATAATAATACCTTTATCACTTGAATATGACAAATGTCTTACTTTAATATCCCTGCGTAATTATGGGAATGGTTGAAATTATCACAAAACAAAAAGGTGGTTTTAAACTGCAAAGTGCGGTATCATACCACGGCGGTAATAGCGCTAGGCTCTGAGCACCGGAAGAGAGAACACACAGGCGCTATTATAGATCACTAGAATAGGCAAAACCAGTCGTCCATTCATATTGATTAAATTGCCAGTAGTACGGAGACCTTTTTAATATTCTTTTGTTCTTGTAGCTGCCAAGTACATGAATAATTAAAGCTATAAAGTTGCTTGCCTGCTACATTAGAATCTCCAGTGAATACGTGTTTGTGAAAATGTTCAGGCTAAAACCAGCAGGTACAGTATTATTCTACGTCGATTGACGGTGCCAGTGTGCGCGTTCGGGCGCGTTGGACTTGCTGGGACCAGTGTTGTTATTGTCAATTAAAACTGAAACGACAACGGACACTAAATAAAAGAAAACAATTCGTGGACTGAGATCAAAATGAAAACCATATTTCCAAAAAAAAAATGTTTGACTTTAATCTGCAAAAAGTACCGCCACATCACTAACATTTTTTGAACATCATTTTACATTGTTTAGCCACTGTATCTCCTCTATTAAAAGATGTTGTGGCTGCTGATCTGTCCCTTTCTTCACTGCTGGTCGCATGTGGCATGCTCCGCTAACCAACAACATCCATCCATCCATCCATTTTCCAAACCGCTTATCCTACTGGGTCGTGGGGGGTCCGGAGCCTATCCCGGAAGCAGCGGGCACGAGGCAGGGAACAACCCTGGACAGGGGGCCAGCCTATCGCA
>JAABNY020000039.1:17047870-17061369 GCA_015164015.2 Brevimyrus niger
TCGGATGCATTCCATCTGCCACAGAACTGCAATACCATATCAAAAAGCAAGATTTTTTGCTTAGCCAGACTACTTGTTAGATTTAAGGTACCTCAGTTTAAATGGTCTTTATCTTTGTTCACAGTTAACCCAAACTACCATAAATCCGACAAATAATCCAGCTAATCATGAAATCCAATTCTAGCCCAGTTAATTGCTATTGTTAGCAATATCAGTTGATAACACATTACGTGTGGTGCTTTACGTGTAAAACTTTGTAGCAACACGTACGCAGATAAGTTGGACAGTATAGTGTGTGCAACCGATTTTAATGAGCCACAAATGAGAAGTAATGCTTGAAAAGAATAAAACTATAACTTTCCCTTCTGTTGTTAAAAGGCGCAGTCATCTTGGATTCCGAACTCTGAATCCTCTGCTGCTTCGAGATGTTTCTCGGATCTCCGAGAAACGGGAGCACGCATGTCATCACTTCCAGCTTCAAAACGCCGGACTTGTTGGACTCGAATACGAATTCCCAGGGCAAATGGAACGCAGCAAAACTGCCCAAAATGAGTTGACAGAGAAATTTTGGGGATTTTGAGTCATTCTGCACTGCAAATGGGTCAATCATGTTAAAAATTGTAATTAATTTAATCATGGTGATGGATTAATCCGCTTTAACGCGTAAATTTTGACAGCCCTAATTTTTAAATATAAATGATTACTCTCTGCTGTTACCGTTTCATAAGAATTACTCTTATTTTAGTGAAGAATAAAAGAGAAATATTACACATTTATAACTCATTTCATGGTGACTTCTTCGCTCATAAAAATTTACTTACAACGAATCGGTTAATGGCAATGTTGAGACAGCATAGTGTTTAAGCTGGTAATATCATGTCCTCACTCTGGGGTTAGGGGTTTAATTCCTCCACTAACTCTGTGTGTGGCATTTAATGCTCTTCCCATACTTGTGTGGGTTTCCTGTGGCTACTCTGGTTTCCTCCCACAGTCCGGCACCATGCAGTTTAGGTGGATTGGTGTCTTTAAATTGCCCTTACTGTGTACTTGTGCATGTTTCCTGGGATGGAATGGGACCCTGTCCAGGGCCTGAACTGCCACGTGCCCTGTGCTTCCATGATTAGGCCTTAGGGTGGCCACAGTGTTGCTTTAGATAAGTGGCACTAGGGAGATGAATGAATAAGGCCTGATAATAATATACAGGTTTTAGAGATGTAGCTACTAAGCAATTACATTTATTAATGACTGGAAACCTCAGTGGTGAATGATGTGATTTTTAGGAACAATATAAGTTGAATAGCGAAAAAAAAATCTGACACCTATTTATTTCAAGAAAAAAAGAACCTTGTAAGGCCAGTATAACTCTTTTTTTGTTCGCGTCAATGAATGATGAGTTGCTGACATTATCCAAATAGCCAGTATCCATTATCCAATAGACTTCTGCAGTTATTGCATTGATTTAAGTAGAGTACTGGCTTTTCCCCATTTCTTTTAATTTATAATTTTCAATTGATCTAAAGTGAGTATTATGCCACAATCAACGTCATTTTTGTGCATTAAAATAATAATAGTAATATCCTTTTAACCACTTTGCCAACAGCTACTGTGGATTATGGGAAATGTCATTTTATCAATTTCCATCCATTTTCCAATTGTTTATGCTGGTGAGACATTCGAGGGGGCTGGAGCCAGCCAATGGACTGAAGGACAGTCTATCACATGGCGTGCACACATTAATTTACTATGTGAAAATGTAGAGATACTAGTTCAGCCAACTGCTTATTTTTATACTGAATTCAAAACATCCCTATGAACACAGGAGAAGCATGCAAATTATGTACACACTATGGGCAATATAGAGATGCCTGTTAGCATACCAGTCTTTGGACTGCAAGTGGAAACCATCAATGTTAGTTACCCAACTATTTTTAAGTGTATACATTTGGATTATTCAAATATTAATCATAATTATTTTCAATTATAGATGTTTTTATAGATAATTTTATACACTATATAGTGTGCATTGAGAGTGTGTGCGTGTGTAACAGATTATAATTCATTATAGTCCACAAGTCTGAAAGAGTAACTAACATTGATAGCATGCAAAGACTACTTTAAAGCGTGTCAAGACATTGCACATTATATTTCAGTGCATTGAAGCGTGTTATTGTAAAAATTGTCATCACATAAGTGCATACTGGTGCCTGACATGGGAAGTCTTTCTTTCACACCACTATTAGAGTGCTGTTATAAAGGTCCATTGATCAAAGAGGACATTTAAAGTCCTCCAGTCATTGTTGATAATGACCCAAAGGATTTTAAAGAGCAGACCTGTCCATCCAAGTGATAGGATTAAAACTGGGGCTGCACTCATACACTTGCTTAGACCAAAAATGTGAGCCCTTGTTATTTAGGTTCCATATTGTTAAATACTATAGTTCATCTAATTTTGGAATTGGTGTGAACCAATAAAATAAAAATGCAGTGTCAGTTTATGAATGAAGCTTTTGGCTGTTAATGGCATGGCTCTAATGATTCTTTTATTTAGGTATGAACTTTTCTGTCATAAATTTCATGGCTAGTTAAAAAAAGAAACTGTGTTGATAAATGAATTGTTGTAGTGAGATTAACCTTATAAAAGAACAAACCTAGATAATAGTTCTAGGACAGTCAAATGCAGGAACACCTTGTTCTAATGCTACCTTATATAATAAAAATATGCCCCCTTTTTCTGTGCTTTCTCTATCAGCAACATTTCATTTGTGATCGTATGGTATTTCCTCTTAAGAATGCTGATTACTTCATGCTCTGTGATTATTGAATACAGTAGAAGGCTTTGGCAGTGGGGGGGGAAGCACTTTGGGAGAAAAGTGTGATTCTGTACATAGCTGGTTTGAAACCTGCTTCTAATTCTGACACTATGTCTGGCCACTGTGTTTTTTTTTAAACACCCTTGTTAGCTGAAAAATTAACGTTGCCGAGCTGGTGAGGTCAGCACATTTATTTGTTTGTTGTAATATGCTGTAGACATTAGACTAAGAAACCCTTAATATTACAGATTAATATAAATACATATATCTGTTTCTGGATTTTGCATACCATGCATCTGTACTTCTTGTACATCTGTGACTGCCAGATCTTTTGCAACATCATAGTAGTCAAAAGCAATTGATAAGCAGGGCTCTTTTTTATATCTTTTTATATATTTGATATCTGGTAGAAATCAAAACCCATCAACTCTGAAATACTTCTAAAACATTTCAGCATCTATGTTAATAATAATAATAATAAAAATATTAAGACCTTTTCAGCAATTTTATACACTGCAAGTATTTATCTTCTTGGGGGGGAGGGAGGGTTTAGCTACCCTCTGCAGCCCCGTATAATTCAGAGGACCCTGTAAGCTTAGCCCCATGAGCACAGCTCTGGACAAACAAGCCTCCTGGTGCGCTCATGGACAGTGCACTGATTAAGGGCTGTGAGCAGAAGGGCCCCCCTCCACCCCCCTGCCTCTCGCTCTGAGGTCTGATGTGAAGGGAAGTTCAGCTTGGGACACAGAGTCTGGCTTCCACTCTAAAATTTGCAGTCATGAAACCTTGCCAAGGAGAAGAAACCGGCTTTCCTAGTCTGCTTGCATTTGTTTTATTCATTTATTTATTTGCTCGCCTTGAGGGTTTTCTTTTATTGTAAGTGTGTTGACATAACCGTATTAGTAGGCAAACAAGCACATGTAAATATTTTTTAAGCCGTACCAAAGTATGAAGCACCGTTAATGCTGATAGTAGTTTTTGTGCTTGGCAACCGGTGTTTTTAAGTTGTCACAAACTGATGTCCTGTAGCCGTAGTGTAATTTCCTATCCATTCCGCTTTATTGGTAAATGCTCTGTTCTGTGCAAACATAAATTAATTGTCATTATTTAGATGCATGTGCTGGAAGCACATGTAGTCATTTGCCAAATGTGAATGGCCGAGCTGTAGACCTTTAGGGAAAAACTGCTTTTCAATTTGTGGGTTTGGAGTGAAATAGTTCAATAAATGTATAAAGAGTATTATGCTAAGTGACAATTTTATTGAAAGTGATAAAATACAGATACACTTTGTATCCATTGACACAGAATGCCAAGAACAGCAAGTCTGCTGCTGCAGTAGATCTGTGGTCTCTTGGGGCGCGTCGTTCTTGCCATATTGCTATGGTTTGCAAGGTCTTACATTCTGTGAGAAATGCCATAGTTGTTAAAATAGAAAATGTATATATGCTGTAGACTGCAGGCATGGCATCTTGGGTATTCTGATACTGACTTTCAATAGGGGCTTTCAATGAAGAGACAGAACTGAGGAGAATTGTCATATTTTTAAGAGAACATTCTTTGTTTTTGAAACGTTGTAAGTGTATTTATAAACTATTCCTGAATAAACAGGCATAGACTTACAGACCTGTATTACCCGTTTCTTGTTGCATGCCTTCAGTGTGAACCTTACTGATAATGCTGTTCGATGATCTGATACATTTCTCACCCTGTTGGAGGATTTTTTTTTTTTAACCTTGTTTCTTGTGCATTTCGGCAAAAGGTATGGAATGAGAATCAAGTGACTCGGGCTCTGCTGGTCCAATGCCCATCTGGCCTGCTGCAGTGGTAGGGGCAGCCCTGCTAAATGTCTAATAGCATTGTACTCCTTTAAATGGCGAGAGAAGGATTAGACCTTCTCAGTTGCTTTGCGAGCAGTGCATTGGCTGAGCTCAGTAGCCCAAACCGTCGGCTTCACGGGAGCAGATTTCCACAGGCCAGCTGACAGAGGATGTGCTGTTTAGTGTGATGTTTTCCAAGTGCTCAGCATTAACCAGTTCCTGCTGGCAAAAATCAAGTAATTTGAACCTTGTTACCGAAAAGGTCTTAGTGTTTTCATTTTAGCATGTCTCACTTTTCATTTCTGTTGCACCTAGAAAATAAGACTATTGTTGTGATCACAGACCTTGGACTATGGACTGCTACATCGTGGTGTATCTTGTTACGAAATGTAAAGTAGCATCACTTTTTATTTACTTAGACACTTTTGATATACAATACAATATACAATGTGATATACAAGTTATCAGAGAGCAGTGTCAGGCAGTATCCTTGGAGCAATTAAGGGCCTCGAATGTGAGTCCAGCAGTGAACTGATCTTTTGATCATGGGCACAGAGTCCTAAACTACCCTCATAAATCAAATATAGCTCAAATTTACTATGTTATTTGATGCAAATATTTTATAAAATAAAAAAAAATATTTTAAGTATTATGTTTATTATTGTATAATGTACAGGATTAATTAAATGAAGGTAACGAATTGTTTTAACAAACTGACAATACCTGAAGAAAAACTGCAACAAATCATGTTATATGAAGTGGACAAAATCGTCTACGGTCACATATAAAAACATTGTGCAGGCCTGTTTTCCTGCAGATGAAATGAGTATGACTGCAAAATCAAACTGATTGTTTGATTTTCTTTGGCAGTAGTAACAGAGACTGCTCAATAGACAGAGGTGGACATTTCAGGTCCAGAAAGTAAAAATCCAAACCAGGATTTTGTTTCAACCAACCAGTTGAGTATAAAGTGTTACAATCACAGAGGACTCAGCTGATTGGTTGAAACAAAATCCTGGTCTGGATTTTTACTTTCTGAACCTGAAATGCCGACCTCTGTCAATAGACGTGTGCTTCATGAGCAGATGAGTCCAAGGTGCTGCAAAAATATCAGCGCCAAATTTGTCTTCACAGGTAAGTAACTGGGTGGGAGGTGTCAAATACCTCGAAATTATATAAAAAAAATTTAATCCACTTTCGCAGTATAACCCCATTTCTCTCGAGCGGCATCTTAACTATACTTTCTGCCTTAGTGCAGGTCAGGAGTATAAAAGGCTGTTGGGGGGGCAGATAACGAGACAAAATGTGTGCCGACATGGCATTTCTTCCTCTTCAGACATAGTATTTTTCTCTATATCTTGACACAGACCTTTCCTGCAGAGCACTGGCATTAAAATACACATTTTAAAATGAAAAAGGTCTTTCAGTACTAAGATGTACTTAGGCTAATACTTTATGCAAGGGCAAAGGGTTCAGTCTCTAACGCATTATTGTTTGTTGTTTTATCATGTCTCTTGTGTTGTCTTGCAACATTTCGGCTTTTAATCATAACCACTGACATTCAAAATATATATTTTTTTAATTTTAGAAAAAGTTTGTTTTTTAGTATCTAAAAGTTTGTGCTTAAACAAAAATCACTTACGAATACCATTATAATTTCCCTGACTTAATATGTGTGATATATGCATTTTAAATGTCACAAAAAAAGAAATATGTTCTAAGAATTAAATAAAATGTTAAAATCTTGAAGTGTGCCTAACATGTTATAGAATATGTATAGAAGCTGAAATATTAGGTACTATATACAAAAACAATGTGTATGTGTGTATGTTAGTTGTCAATGTTACAAATTTTTGTGTGGCCATGTGCACAGTGCTAAAAGAAATATTTTTAAATGTAATAATTATTTTTAACTTGAAGAGGAGAATGTATAAAGACCAGATGAAGTCAAAATATCAGAAGTTACAAAAGAAAGACGTGAGCATGCTTGTGCAATCGTGTGTGGTGGTGTACAATGCCGCTGCACTTTTACATACAAGTGCTTCATATTCTACTTGCAAAAAAGATGCTCTTCTATGAGTTCAAGCTAACAGAGAAATTTAGATACACAATGTGTAAAGTTCAACTTCAAATATCAGACTGTAAAAATATAGGCGCGTGTGTGACAGTCTGTTGTTTAAGTGGTTACTGGAAGGGACACATTTAATAAAAGTCATAGGTATAAAGTCATTTCTACTTTTACATGCAAAGTGCGGCATGGAATTATTTATTTATGTCATTGTTATTTATTTGTTTATTGTTTATTTATAATCTGGCTGTTAATTAGGTGGTAACACTTTGTAAATTATTAATAGATAATTTATAATACAATTTCCTTTTTATTAATGTTACTACCATTTACAAGTTGCAAAAGGATCCTTATCGTAAAGTGGTACCTTTCATTGTGACACATTTATTGCACTTAGGATAATTATGACAGCACACACAAATAATTTTGGCACTAACTTTTACAACTCAACAATTATTGTTTCTGCGCAATCCGTTCTACTCTGCGCAAATCTTAGAAGGTCTCTAAATTATTCCTATCTGGTAATAGCTAGATGATGTGTGGTTAATAATTATTAACACCATTGTTAGACCGTATGGAAATTTAAACTGCAACTTTTTTAGTAGTGTGTGTCTGAATGAAAGAAAAGCATTATGCATATCTGTAAAATTATATGCAATGGAGGATACATCCATATCCAAAGGATGAATGAATGGTTGCTCTACACAAAGTCCAAGTATGTAATCATGCGGTCGTAGGCACAAGGCCACAGTTATTAGCAGACTCTTTTATTGCATAATCCTTAAAAGGATATTGGTAAACTCACACTCACAGCCTTGAAGGAGACAGAAGTGGATATAAGCAGTAGAGACAGAGCGCAAGGTGTCCTGCCAAACAAGACAAGCACAAATGAATCCAGGCAACAAAATTTATTAGGGATCAAATACGGGGTAGTCGTTGGCTGGGTCCAAGTCGTTGTTAAGAGCCGTCTGATCCTAATGCCAGAAGCCAAAACACAATCCAAGGTCATTGTCGAGAGAGGAGAAGAAGCCAGTAGATCAGTCCTGGGACGCAGATGACGAACATGGGGGAATACCTGAGGGGCAGGCAGGAGCCTCGGGAAGGGCATGGAGGACAGACTGCAACTGGGGAAGAAACAGAGTGAACTTGCTCAGCATGTGCATAGCTACAATACCTCGCACTGTGCTGTTGCTTTTAATTGGTGGTAGTTTGTGTCAGCTGTCTTCGCAATGTGGGTGTGACAGAACCCTTTCCTTGACGGCTGCCTCCTGGAGGTTGAGGACGTGTAGGCGGATGGCCATGAGGCGGGGTGCTCTGGGTGCGACCGTTGGAACTGGGTGATGAGGGATGGGTCCAGGATGTCCTTGGAAAGAACCCAAATCCATTCTTCTGGGCCAAAATCTTCCCAGTCCACCAGATACTGGAGTTGGCCTTGTCAGGGGCGAGAATCCAACTGGTCAGACAGCATAAACTTCATCACCTAGGAGAGTAACTGGTGCGGGGGTACCCACAGATCTAGCAGGAGGATGGGCAAGAATGTAACAGACGGGCTTGAGCAGGGACACATGAAACATGGGGTTAATTCTGTAAACACGAGGGAGTTGTTGGTGGTAAGTCACTGGGCCTACTTTTCCTGTTACTCAGAAGGGTCTGACGATTTTTGTGCCCTGTAGGGAGACAAAGGTTCTTGGTAGTCTGTCACCTTCTTGAAAAAAAGGCCCTGGTCTCCGTCTGCAATCCCCAAATGTTTTTGTCCACATCGCTCCCTCCTCCAGCAGATGGAACTTCTGTTCCCATACCTGCCTACCTCACTGGGCAGGTACATCCATGGGAGTGGGGATTCAAGGAAACCAAGAAAGCTGAAAACTGAGCACACTGAAAAGGTGTTGTTACCCGACTCAATGACGGGTCTGAGTTATAGACATATTCTGGGCAAGGGAGAAAGCGAGACCATTCGTAGGATCGTAAACTACACATGACCCTGAGCATCTTTCCCACCTCCTGGTTGGTTCTCTCGGTCTAGCCATTAGATTGATGGTGGTAGACTGAGGAGAGACTGAGTGAGATATTCAGCTGGGAACACATGGCCTTGAAAACTCTAAGTAAACTGGGGTCCTCTGTCTGAGACTATGTCTTCCGGATATCCATAGTAGCAAAGTACTCCTTGTAACTGGTCTGCCAATTCTAAGGAAGACTGTTACTTGGGTAGGGGCATAAGCAGCACATCTTCGAAAAATGATTGCATAGGGTTAAAATAGTGGCGTATCCTCTAGTTGGGGATAAATCAGTGATATATACATAGAGGGCAAGATAGAACATACCTTTCTGTTTCCTTATACCACCCTGGCCACCAGTAGTGTTTCTCCAGAATGCGTTAAGTAGCTTTGATCCCAGGATGTCCTGACCTTAGAGAAGTGTGCTCCCATTGGAAGACTTAATTGCGTAGCTGAGAGGGAACGAAGGTGTTCTCCGGTGGGTGTTCCAGAGGAGGAGGAGCTTTCTCATTAACCCTCTAGAGTCTAGGGGTAGGAAACACACTTTCACTGACTGGGGCATGATCACACATTTCTTCAAATATCATAAACCTTATTCATGGAAAATAAATTATTTGTTATATTTGTTTTGCCATTACACTATAGTTGTTTTTGATGACCTGTGTTAATTTTAGTTTTAGCCTAGACTTTGCGTCAAGCTGTCATTTTAGTTATTATTAGTCTTAATCATGTCCATACTCATTTTAGTCTAGTCAAGTTTCAGTCAACTAAAAGTCTGAGCATTTTAGTCATATTTTAGTCAGAATTATCCATGACTACTGTATTTTAGTCTAGTTTTAGTCACCGAAAACTGATGATATTTTAGTCTAATTTTAGTGAATGAAAATCTCTTTAATCTCTTTATTTTAGTAATGCAATTCTATTTTACCTAGTCAATATAGTACAAGTACCTAGTAGAATAGACAAAAACAAAAATTTCTTTTGTCAAATGCATTTCACAATTAAAAGTTTTTAGGTAGGTTTTTATTATTATATTATTGTTACCTTATAGACTCAAGAATACTCTACATCCATTCCAGACATGGAAGACGCTCTGATTTGAACTTATAAAATTTATTTTGCCATCCAAACGTGTTTAACCTTACACACAAATTAAATTAAAATAAAATAAATAAATAAAACAATGTCCATCTTCTTGCACGGGACTTGCTTCACTGAAGCTGCTTCTGGAATCTAGTACAGGAATAGATACAATGTCAGGACAGATGCAGCCTCTGGAAAATCTAACTTGTAAATATTAAGTAGCATAAATCCTTTGCCTGTTTATTTTCAGCTACAATTGTTTAACAGAAAAAATAGGCCTCACAAAACCATAAGGGATGCCAATCAAAATGTTTCATGCTCTGAATCATTCACGAACATCCTTTCCACAAGAACATTATTTCACAATTAGCAGGTATTTACATGAGCTGTAGCCAGAGTCTACCTCTACGTGGATGGTAACTATAGCCTGGCAAGACAGATCCACGCATGATGTTCCGAAAAATGCTCTTTCAACATTTCAAACACTATCCTTTTAGACATATATCTTGTCATGCAGTAATGAAAGCTTGAAAGTTCAGATTGCCAGGATTCAAGACAACTGAGCTGTCGTTCTCAGTTTGCTACTTAGCTTTAGCTTGCAAAAATGCCTACATAGCTTCAAAGTGTTCCCTTTACCCACGTATTCTTATCAAACATCTTATCAGAAAGGATGTTTTGTACAGATCGCTAAGTGTGCATGCTTATGAAATATAATTTCCTCCAAAATGTCTAAAGCTAGCAGTCTCTTGCTAACGATAACATGTTAACCAAGTTCCTTAATGGTTTTAGGTTGGGTCAATCTCGAACATCAGTGACCATGTCTTGATCCATAGCAACTCGCCCTTGGGATATAACATACCCTAGGAAATTCACTGTGACACAATGGATACTCGTTTCATGTAGAGTTGATTCTGTCTAAGATGCTGAAGTACCTGTCGTACGTGCTCATCGTGCTGTTCTTCTGTTTCAGA
This sequence comes from Brevimyrus niger, assembly GCA_015164015.2. Lineage (NCBI taxonomy): Eukaryota > Metazoa > Chordata > Actinopteri > Osteoglossiformes > Mormyridae > Brevimyrus > Brevimyrus niger. Next base: position 17,058,614 of record JAABNY020000039.1, read on the forward strand.
ATAAATCAAAGTATCTTCAATATAAGCAATAACAAAGAGCTACATGTCACTTAACACCTCAATGATAAATGGTAAAAGACTAAGGGGCTGTTAGAAAGCCCATAAGGCATCACAAGGCACTAGTATTGCCCAGTAGTAGTGATGAAAGCGGTTTTCCACTCGTCCCATTTATTCTAATCAGATTGTAGGCACTTCTCAAGTGAAACTTCCTAAAAATGCATGCTGAACTAAGTTGATCTAAGGCTGAGGGGATTAGTGGGAGAGGTTCTCTTTTCTTGGTGATTTTAAGTGCTCGATAATCTATACAAGATCGCAAACCTCCATCTTTCTTGGCTACAAAGAAAGAACCCAAATGCAAAACGTGATGTAGAGGGACGAATGATCACCTGTTTTAGGGACTCCCGTACATGTAGAGGTAAGTTGTCATGGCCCCTTCCTCTGGGTGGAAAAGGGAGAAAAGATGTCCACAGGGAGGGACAGCATTCTCTATGAGGTTGATGACACAGTCTGACGAGCAATGAGGTGGGAGACCATAGGCTTGTGCTTTGCTAAACACGTCATGAAAATCATGGTAAGGTTCAGGGATACCAGATAGATTCTCGGGTAGGGGGCTCTCAATGGAGCAGACCATACAGAATATGGAAAGGCCCTCCAAAAAGCAATCAGATGATCATGCTGGGATCTCTACATTCTTTCAATCTAATTTAGGATTGTGATGTTATAACCAAGGGAATGCGATAATGATCTTATCTCACGTCAAGGAAACAACAACTAATTGGATAGTGTCGGTATGAAAGACTCCCACCTCAAAGGTCAGTGGTACCATGCGGTGAGTAACCAGACCTGAGGTGAGAGGTCTTCCATCTACTCCTCGTACTATTAACTACTGAGGCATCTTCTCCAAGGGGATTTGGTGTTGCTGCGCAAACGTCGCATCCATAAAACTTCCCGCTGCACCAGTATCTAGTAAACCTAGACCTTTAACAAATTCTATTTCCCAACCTAGAATGATGGGTACCACTAAGTGTGCTTTAGTAAGATCAGGAGGAATTGGTGTTCTTACCGAGTCTTCTACGGACGGTTCCATGTGGGTCGTTTCCAGACAGTCCTTCCATCCACATTGCCATTCTGCACTGCTCACAGGGGATGTCTAGGGTGTTTGACAGACTCACATATTCTCGGGTAGTTCTGATAGCACCCCGACATGCCATTTCAGCCCATAATTCTGGGTGAAGAGTATGCCAATAGAGGGTTTGTAAGCAGTTTGTGGTACAATCCATGCTGGTGGCTAGTGTTCGGAATTTGAGTGAGAAATCAGCCGCCGAACGGTTCCCCTGAAGTCCAGAAGCTGATCACCGACTTTCCGCCCCATTGCAGGACTATTTAACACATCCTTCAACAATGCTTTGGAAATCACAGGAACATTGAAGTAGAGTGCTATTGTCTGCCTAAAGAGCAGTGGCCCAGGTAAGCGCTTTTCCACAGAGCAGGGAGATTACGAAGTGTACCTAATCCTGATCGGAGGAGAATTGGTCTGGGTGGTGCTCGATATATAAGCTACATTGCATCACGAAAGCCTTGCACTTGTCAGTGTTCCCATCATACCGGTTTGGCAGGGCTACCGGTACTGGAGGGTGTGGGGGCGAAGTAGGGAGAGGAACCGCAGCTGCTTCGGAAAGTTGGAGCTGCCATAAGACGTCCGTCAGATGCGAGATATGAGCCTGCACCAGTTGGAATTGATCCTGAATGTCTTGTGGATTCATATTAAAGGCAAGGTATTCTGTCCTGCCAAACAAGATAAGCACAAATGGATCTAGGCAACCATGTTTATTAGGGATCAAACAAGGGGTAGTCGTTAGCTGGGTCCAAGTCGTCGTTAAGAGCCGCCCGATCCTAATGCCAGGAGCCAAAATGCAATCCAAAGTTGTTGTTGAGAGACGAGAAGCCGAAGGTTGAGAAGCTGGTAGATCAGTCCTGGGACGTAGACGATGAACATGGGGGAATACATGAGGGGCTTCGTGGGAGGGTCAGGAGGGCAGGCAAGAGGCTCGGGAAGAGCAAGAAAGACAGAACGCAACTGGGGAAGAAACAGAGTTAATTTTCTCTGCATGTGCATAGTAGTAATACCTCACACTGTGCTGTTGCCAGTACAAGGTTTAAGTACAGCCTGTTAATTGGTGGTAGTTGGTGTCAGCTGTCTTTGCGATGTGGGCATGACACAAGGATTCATACGCTGAAAACATTTTTTTGGTTCAGCAGCTTATAAAAACGTAAAATAAATCCAATAAAACGGAATATGTACGAACCTTTACTAACACTTTCGCCTACGTGCATTTCTTTTCTTTGAGAGGATATTGTTTATTTTTGAGTAAGGTTGAACGGTATTGGAAAAACCTTACATTGCTATATTTAAAGTTTTTCCTATATTTCAGCTAAAAATTAACTACATTGCCAAAGAGGACTTATCTACCAAAAAGCCTGTGTAATAAGTGCCAACAAATCACTTGCCTTTGCTCAATATTGCATCTGTAATACCGCGGAAGATATTTTGTTTTCCATGAACAGTTCTTATTTGCTTTTCTCCTCTTCATTTATTTTTGTTTAATTTCTTACAAACATGCTGCACTCCATCCATCCATCCATCCTTCCATTTTCCAAACCGCTTATCCTACTGGGTCGCCCGGAGCCTATCCCGGAAGCAACGGGCACGAGGCAGGGAACAACCCTGGACAGGGGGCCAGCCTATCGCAGGGCAC
>JAABNY020000039.1:17063839-17073873 GCA_015164015.2 Brevimyrus niger
ATATATTTATTTATAATATTTAGAATATTTTCGGAAATGATGACAAAAATGTCAGTGTGGTGTAACCATATAAACTTCATAGAAAATAATTAAAGTTGCGTTAAAAGGTGCAGTTCTCAATAAAACACCCTTTCAACCAGTCTGGCATAATATTGGATTAGAACTATTTAATAAAAGTAACAGAGCACCATTGTTCTGAATAGAAAAAATAATATGGCCAGTCATGTTAGTCAGGTGAACTACCTGAAGTGTCAAAGTGTATAACCACCTTTCAAGCAGCCATTTTGTTCATACTGTGCCAGAAAAACTCGTGACAGAAAATAATGTTAGAGAAGGACCCCTGATTACCCTAACTGCTATATGCCAAAGTTAGTAACACTGTTTAAAATGGCAGATAATTTCACATTTTTATTGTATGATCAGGTATGCTTAGGTTTACATGATAAATTCTACAATCCCAGGAAAACATTGAAAATGCATCATAATTATAAAAATTTGTATTTACTTTGAAAATATATTTGAAACTTTCACAAGAAGGCCATGTGCGTTCATAGGTGCCCATCATAAAGCCTATTAAATTTGATTTGAAATTGAAATGCTAAATTCTGTAACTGGTTACACTATTTGACTCCTACAGTATTACAAGCCTTGCTGTTACTGGCCAATTTTGTCAAATGTCAGTAGTGTATGATAACAATTAAATGTATTATAACTACTATATGGAACTGTTGACAATTTTCCAGGGCTATAATTTTGTAAAAAGTGGTGATTTATCCGCTACTTTATTATCAGAGCTCTGTGAGGCTAGGATCATTTCATTATGTTGCATAACCTTGATGTTTTAGAAATGTTTATCTTCAACGCATATTTGTATTCCATTCACTTACAATTTAAGCAATATGCTGTATAATATATATACCCAACTTCCCTCACTGTTGCCGTCTTCTCTGGGTTGGTGGCCCTCTGATGTGGCCTAGGAAGTCTGTCTGGCACTTAAGGAAGGAGTACATCTGGGGGTTCTGGTATAATCCTGCCGTTGGATCACGGAGAACACTGTTTTTTAGTTCCAGATTGCCCTGGCGAAGTCAGTGGCATGCACTAAGACATGAAGATGCATGAAGATGATGCACTGGGTCTGGGGTTTGTGGGCCAAGACGCACTTCATGAGCCGCTTGAAAGTGGCCACCATTGACCAGAAGTGCCACAGCCCATGACTGGTGGTGAACGAGGTCTTAAGGTGGGCTTTGGGGCCCGGACTGCCCTGCCAGTAGCCACTCTGTCGAACTGATGATGCGATCTACCGCATCCTCGATGGATGGCAGCAAATCGCGGGACTTCCTCATGACCACACTCAGCCATCAATAGTTGGCGCAGAAACGCCATGGCCCATGAAGAAGGATGGGGAGGGAGTTTCTTGCGCTGCCCGGAAGGGGTAGGGAGAGAGATTAAAGAAGAGGCAAGAGAGAGGAGAAAACAAGAGCTACGTAAGACGAGAGTAACGTAAAAAGCAAGGAAAAAAAAAACAGCATTTGAAATACAACCAAAAATGGATAAATACAAAGACACAACCAGAATCTAGACACAACCAGAGAATAAAACAGATATACAGACAAATTGTTGCATGTGCTTGAAAGGGAGTGTGGAAGTGGATTTGCATGTGTGTTCATCTGTGTGGGGAGGTGTGTGAACACGTATACGTGTGTTGGGTACGTGTGAATTTCTCTATGGAATGTACTTGATAGCAAGGGTGGAAGGCCGCAACCACACCCCACAAGAGCCAGAGGCCGGCGGAGACAGGCCCAGGAGACCCAAGGCGTCCGCAGCCCCCCAAGAGCACGGAAGAGCCAAGGCCCCACGTCCCCACGACAGCCGCGTCCCCACCCCAGCAGGAGGACGAGGGAGGACCCAGGCGCAGCCCCCACAGCCAAAAGGGCACGTGCTCCAGAGAACCAGAGACGAGACCGGCAGCCGCTCCCGCGAGGGGGACGGACACCCCCGCACAGGCCAGGGCCAAGGCCTCAGGACCCCAGGCGGCACATACACAGAGACAAAAAGACACTCCGGACGGCCCTCCGCCATGCGGGGGAACGGGCCCCGCCCCCCCGCCCCCGCCCCGACCCCACGGCACCCCCAGCTGGACGACCACCCGGGTGCCCCCCCCCCCCCCACCATCGCAGGCAGGGAGCGGGGGTGTAGGAAGACCCGCCCACTCGCCTCCCCCATGCACCTGTGTGAGAGGTGGGGTGTTGGATGCCTGTGTTGGTGAGTGCATGTGGTGTAAGCGGTGAGTGAGTATTGAGTGACTGTTGAGAAACTTAAGATGGATTTAAAATTGACGGGGGTAGCGTGGAGGAGCGCTGCTTGCAAACAGCTCCCCCTGGAGCAGTGTCCGACGCCAAGGGCCAGCCCCCCTCTCCCCCCACCCCGAAGGACAGCCACCCACTCATTCGACGACAAAAAGTGGCAGACTAGACTGGGGTTTGAGACACGCCACCCCCCAAACAGTGCAGGCCGCCCCCCCAGACATGGACAGTCCCACCCCCCACAGCGGCACCCCAGAGGGAGCACAGGACACCCCCGCGCAGGGAGGCACCCACCGAAGAAACGCCTAGGCCCCGGGCACCAGAGCCCCAGACCCCCACCCAGGCCCGCACTGAAGAAGCCAACCACCCATCCCAGGGTCAGCCCCCGCCACCACCGACACCCCAAACCCCATACCCCATGGCCGCCAGGCAGCACCGACCCAAGCCCCCCCCCCCACCCCCACCAGCTTGGGTGGACACTCAGACATCACAGGACGGCGGCCACAGCCCCCCCAGCTCCAAGAAGCGACCAGCCGCCCACAGCCCAGGGGCCCAACTCCCCCACCCGCCAGATCCCCGAGGAGACGAGACCACAGCCGACCACCCCCCCCTACGTAATGGAATTGGCCAGAATGGACTAGAGAGGATCCAATTTGGCCAATTGATTTTTTTTGGGAGGGAATCAGACATTCTCTCCAGACTTATGTGGTCTAGAATTAAATTTCTATACTGAGTAATACATAAATTATTTTTTGATTTCCAGTCCATGAAGATTTCTTTGCAATGCCTAAGGCAGTAAGGATCATGTGCACTTTACTTTCTTCCATATCTAATATACTTGCATCACCCAAAATGCACAATGTAGGTGAGGTTGGGATATAGCAATGAAACTTGATAGATCCTCACATACCCTTTGCCAAAACTTCTGAACTGGGGTGCAGTACCATATGGCATGCATGTAGTTCTCCACAAAGTCACCTGAGCAGTGGGTGCATAGGTTTGAGTGGATAAGGCCCATTTGGAACATCCTTTGTCCTGTATAATGGGTTCTATGCAGAGTTTTGTATTGTATAAGCTGTAAGTTCGGGTTTTTAGTAATTTTGAAGGTGTTGAAACATACTTCTTTCCAAAAGTTTTGATCTGAATCGATGGATAGATCTTGCTCCCATTTTGAGATTGGAAGGGAAATTTTGTCATCCATTTTTGTCAGAAATAACTTTAAAAAAATTATGCCTAAGCATCTAAGGTTACCTGATTGTAAAGGAGTAGTAGTTGTGTTTTGGAAACTACAATTCACAGGCAACACTGTTGTTTTGCTCCAGTTGACGGAGTAGTGTGATATAGATGAGAACTTATCTATGAGTGATATTGTCTTCAGAAGAGAGGCAAGAGAGAGGAGAAAACAAGAGTTAAGAAAGACAAGAGTAACGTAAAAAGCACATTACAAGGCAAGGAAAAAAAAACAGCATTTGAAATACAACCAAAAATGGATAAATACAAAGACACAACCAGAATTTAGACACAACCAGAGAATAAACCAGATATACAGACAAATTGTTGCATGTGCTTGGAGGGGAGTGTGGAAGTGGATTTGCATGTGTGTTCATCTGTGTGGGGGAGGTGTGTGAACACGTATACATATGTTTCTCCATGGAATGTACTTGATGGCAAAGGTGGGGGGCCGCAACCACACCCCACAAGAGCCAGAGGTCGGCTGAGACAGACCAAAGGCGTCCGCAGCCCTCCAAGAGCACGGAAGAGCCAAGGCTCCACGTTCTCACGACAGCCGCGTCCCCACCCCAGCAGGAGGACGAGGGAGGACCGAGGGAGCACAGGACACCCCCGCGCAGGGAGGCACCCACCGAGGAAACGGCCAGGCCCCGGGAACCAGGAAACTACAATTCAAAGGCAAAACTGTTGATTTGCTCCAGTTGACAGAGTAGTCTGATATAGATGAGAACTTATCTATGAGTGATATTGTCTTCAGAAGAGAGGTTGATGAATTCCTAAGAAAAAGTTAAACGTCATCTGCATAAAGGCTTATCTTATGGTCTGTTTTTTCTGTTTGAATTCCTTTAATATCTACATTTTGTCTAATTGATTTTATGGAAATCTGAGACTGCAACCAAAAAGAAAAAGTTACAAGACTTTTGTTTGGTTCCTTATGTATAAGGTTAGGGCTGGTTTGGGGTTAAGGTTGTCATTGTTGGAATTATGGTTTTCCCATAGAAATGACTGGAAGGTCCCCAGATATGAATGTATGTGTGTGTAAGGAGTGTAAGTATATGTGCGAAGCATGCCATTTGATTCACTAGCATAAGAAGAATCACTGTTCTTCAAAATAATCAAAGGTCCATTGGGCTTTGTCGCATTGAAACATGTTATCTAGTGAGTTTTCATCCATGACTTTATGATTCCAGGCAACAACTTTTTTACCTACTGTTCTGGCTATGCTCAAGCTGAGTGCCTACAGATCGGCGGTTTTTAAGTGTTTTACCATATGAGCCCCAATAGGAGGTGCTAAGGAGTGTGTAAAGTGTTGATGAGTAACGGAGCAGTATTGCCAGTAAACGGTATTTTGTGTGACTGGCCACAGACTGTTTTTATGTGCTCAGTGTAAGAAATGATTCAGTTTTACAGCTGTGCGAGATGTTTTCAGCTGCTTTAGACACCGTTACGCTTCAGTATCATTGGCGCTTCTTGTGACAAAAGGCAGTGTTGTGGTTGAGCACTCGCCATTTTGGAAAGTCACATAGGTAACCACGAAGCAGTTTGTTCTTAACTTGCGACTCTGGGTAACCCATTTGCAAGTTGGTAATGAGGAATATGAAATGGTCCACTTATGTGAGGTATATGGAACTCGGTGTACTGAACGCTCTAGCATAGCTCAAGAATGTGTCATTTGCAGGAGAAGCTGCAACACAAGGGAAAATAGACAGGTCTGAGCTCAGCTGAGCTCACCTACTTACAGAATATACATGGTAAAGGCAGAGCCTAGAGCATAAAAGTGCACCTTGCCTCTCCTGTTTCCACCGAACCTGTTCTTCGCAAGCTGCGCAGGGTCGGTATTCATGTTCATGGTTGCGCTGCTATAGCCAAACCTTTGGTCACTTATGCCAATGTCAGATGTCAGTGTTAATGGTGCCAGCAGCACAGATATTGGGCTGTGGACAGTGTGAAGCATGTATTGTTCTCTGAGTCCACTTTCACCGTCTGTCCCACATCCGGGAGAGTTACAGTACAGCATGGAGAAGCTCCATAGAAGCTCACCATCTGGACTGCCGCCTGCCCAGACTGCAACATGGGGGTGGATCAGGGATGTTTCGACTGTAATATCGTGACATTCCCTAGGCTCACTACTTGTTCCAGATGAGCGCCTTACTGCAAAGGACTATCAAACCATTCTGGGGGACCATGTTCACCTAACAGTTCAAACATTGTAGCACCAATGCACACAGCAAGACTGGTGAGAGAGTGGGCTGATGAACCTGAAAGTGAAGTTGAACATCTCCCATGGCCTGAACAGTCACCAGATCTGAATGTTATTGAGCCGCTTTTGTGGTGTTTTGGAGGAGCGAGTCGGGTAACTTTCTTTCCTCCACCAGCATCACATAGAGACCTGGCCACTGTTCTGCATTAGGAATGGCTCAAAGTCCCTCTGGCCACGTGCAAGACGTGTATCTGTCATTCCCAAGCTGAACTGATGCTGTATTGACTGCAACATCAGGCCCCACACCAAACCGGAGGTAGAAATTTCAGGTCCAGAAAGTACAAATCCAGACCGTGATTTAGCTTCAACTGACCAAATGAGCATAAAGAGCCACAGTTACAGGCCACTGGTTTGGTTGAAACAAAATCCTTGTCTGGATTTGTGCTTCCTGGATCTGAAATTTCCACCTCTGCACCAAACTAATAAATTTACTGTGGGTTAACGCCCAGGTGCTTCAGTTTCAGTTTCAGTTGCTGATTGCTGTGGCCTGGCTGACCTAGATGGAGATGATTCATGATCTGCAAGTCCAGATGTTAACTGATGTTGACATTGTTTTTTGCCGGGGTGCAGAAAGAGAAATAATGTGTAACCATTTCCTATGTGTAACCATTTCCTATGCACTCTCTTATTGTTAATGAATTGGATTAGTTAGCTAAAGGCAGCAATACAGCATAGAGCATAGATGATGTGGGGCATTTCCTGTGAGCAACTGTTAAGGAAAGGAGAGAGAGAATGTGCTGGGAACAAGGTTTCACATTGTTGAATGTTGAAAGTACTGAGCTGGCAAAAAAAATGTAATTAGTAAATGGCAGCACATGATTAGGCAGCAGCAAGTAGCTTTAGACAGATGCGATGCTGTAGAAAAACAGCCGACTCTGCTGTTACTGCCTTGGCCAGTCGAGAAGCACTGACCCTTTTTCGCACCCCAAGCCACTGCGCTGACCCTTTTCGCACCCCAAGCCACTGCGCTGAGCCCCAGAGGCTCTGGCAGCTGCAGCCATGCACAAAACCTTGTCTGGTTTCCCTGGTTACATGCAAGTTTGGCTCAGTAATTCAGGGTACGTTCGCTCTCCCTTTCACCCAGGACTCGAAAGTGTGTTTTTTCATCTGATTAAATTCCAGTTTGCAAGGGAAAGTTTGTTTTTGTTTAAAACATTAGTATAAGTGTTATGGAGGCCCATTAATATTTCACGAATATGCAAAAATGTAAAAATGCTGACTTTCTGCTCAGTGTCAAGTGTGGTTGGCGCAACAAACCCAGCGTGCCTGTATGAATGTATATCATTAAAGCAGGAGCATAAATATAGTCGGCCAGTACCGAAGAAACTGGGGATGTCCACTCTGTTTAACTGGGAAGGCAGGTGTCTCTGACAATTTTGTATGAATGCCAGAATCATAGTCCATAAAGATGTCTAGTTTGAATGAATCAGTCATTCAGACTCAGGCATTTCATTCTACTTGCTAGTATTTTTTATTACGAATGAAATCTGTTACCTTTGTGATGTGATATTTCTAGCAAACTCAGAAACCATGTTGTTGATTAAAGTTTTTGACATACTGATTAATTTGTTGGGATCCCAAATTTAGCTGATCTTGAACAAGTGAAATGAGAATGCAAAACAACCACAAAATAAAGGCATCATTACCACTAGGTGGCGATCATAGCTTTAGTTTGACATCCATGTGGCGTTTCCACAAATGTTTTCGTAGTGTATCAGTAAATGGTATTATGCAACTTCTGGTAACTACTTCTGAGGATGAGCTCTGAAGTGAAAGTAATCAAAAGGACCTATGTATCTCCTGTTCTGCTTGGCCTTCCAGTAACATGCCACTGAAAAAAGGATAAACAGAATTATTCAGCCAGGATGTCTTACTAAGACAGGATTGAAATCATATTGGGCTAATCTTTCTTACATTTGCTGTTTAATAATAGTTCCAGATGATAATGACTTTCCAGTGCATATGAATCATTTACATGCTCTGCATACAGTACATGTTTTCCCAATAATATGAAATAGAGAGGTAAGGAGTATGTGCTGATTACAGCGTGTTGCTGCACTCACCACGAAAAAAACTAACTCAGGGATGAGAACCTGAGTGGAGCTGTGTGATACCTCAGTACCACCCTAGTCCAAATGAACCAGTGTGAGTTTCTCCCCAGTGGCTGAAGTGCAGATCCTGCCACCAACCCCCAAGTTTCCTTGTAAGCTGGAGGACCTCCTTACAGGGCTGGATGTAGATTAAGATCATAGCCAGGTTAAGGGCCTTACTCAAGGGTCCAACAAAGTACAATCACTCCAGACATTCCCAGGGTTTGAACCAGCAACCTTCTGATGGGTGACACAGATCCCTAACCTCACAGCCACCACTATGCCAAATGTGTGAGATAGTATTTAGTATGATATAATCCCTGCATGATTATGCTGTAATTGCTTGCACGTGATCAGTTGCACAGTTTAACTTCAAAAAGTAGTTGAGTTCCAGTTTTTCCATGTGTGCAAGTCATCAGCCTGTCTCCCTGGCGATATTTAGACAGCAAAAGAATCAAAACTCAATAAAATATCAGAGCAATCCACATAAACACGATTCTGTGTAGCTAGGTGTCCTGCGTTAAACATTCCGAATGCTGTTCCACCCCCCCAGTGACTGCAGCCATTACTGCTGAGCTTGTGTGCCAGATTTGATGATGAACTCTGTCATCTGACTTTATGCACAGAGACGCACCAGTGGTGAGCTGCCACAGCTCCTTACAGCAGCCTTGGCCAATCATCCCCTCTGTGGTGCTTCACAGAAGTACATTTTGCTGACACGTTTAAGTCACAGAATAATCAATTGTTGCTGAATAATCATTAAGCCCGGATCCCTCCATTCCAAACTCAAGTTTCTCAAAGGAGAGAGTTGACAAAACTCAAATGGATCTCTGAATTTAATGTAAGAATAGTAGGCACTGTCATTTTGTGTACAAGTTACAGTATTGCTACAGTAATTTCAGCAATTGCTTTATCTTTAGAGGTGTGTCCATAATGAAATCAGTTTAAAGTTAATGTTAATCCTTCCATTTCTAGAATATTTTCCCCTGGAAGATTTGATGATAATGCTCCACCAGTGTTTTAGGAAACTGGTATTATATGGGGAAATGTAGCAGGCAGTTGGTGGAATACTGCTAAATATATCTATTTACAAGTTGTGGAATTGCAGCTGTGCATTGTGCTTTATTTCATTAGAGTTGCCATTTTTTTCTGGAATCCTTTTGGAACATTTTGAAAATAATCAGGGGCTGATTGAGCCCTGAGTGAAGCTCAGCTGAGGGGGAAAGTTTACTTAAACAACTAACTTCTGATATTTCTGATTCACAGTTTCTCTGTGTTGCACAGAATATTGAAACCAGGTGCATGAATCACCGGCATATTTTATAATATATATAAATTATATATTTACAATTCTTCATTTCTTCATTGCGCAGCGTTCAGTTTTTTCCTCTTTGCCGTCTATTGTTTGTCTACAGATTTTGGGAAATTACAACACACTTGTTTCTCTGGGGTGTTTTGGTGAATGTCCCATCACACATGAATGAAATGTAGTGAGAATTTTATTGGGAATTAATTTGTTTGTTTTGTATTGGAGTTTGTGCAACATTCCTATAAACTCTTTGCCAGGGGAGCTGAAGGATAGAGGAAAGTGTTCTCTCACCAGCTTTCCTGCTGTTTAAGACTGTTGGCTGTGAACCACTCCGTGAATGTGGGGAAAACTTTCTCTGTCTCTGAAGCATATAAATTAGCAGCATATTTGGAACCATGTATTACCATTTGTTTCGGAACTTCCTCGTGTATTAAAAAGTAATGGTATTTGTTCAGCTGGTATAGTATGTATAGTAAACTCTGGGGAGAGCATTGTCAAAGTAGAGATTAAGATTTAATGGTGAGAAATTAAAGATTGATTTTTCACATTGCCAGTATACTGCTTACTGTAGCTCTGTGAGGTTGTTCTGATCTTGATTGATTGAACAGATTCCTTGTCAGTCCTTTTAATTCTACAAGATTCTATATTAGGTACATGAAAGTGTATTCATAGAATGAAGGACACCTTGTACAATAATAGAATATACACTCACCTAAAGGATTATTAGAAACACCATACTAATACGGTGTTTGACCGCCTTTAACCTTCAGAACTGCCTTCATTCTACGTGGCATTGATTCAACAAGGTGCTGAAAGCATTCTTTAGAAATGTTGGCCCATAT
>JAABNY020000039.1:17100490-17117554 GCA_015164015.2 Brevimyrus niger
TCCGTAGTTTGAACTGAAACGATTCAGAAAAGATTATCTTTGCAACTACAAAGTTCCAACTGTGTAAGTTGCTAACTACATTAGCAGCTGTGTTTTTGGGAAAAACACCCTGGGCCGAGTTCCTCCGGTGTGAACACAATAAAAGTGCCTGGTTCCAGAAAAAAGTTCTGCTTGTGTTAAAGTGCCTATTGATGCATTACAAATATTCCCAGAGCCATAAAACTACCCTGCTATAAACATTAATAAAGCTGGTTAACCTTGACTTGTTTATCAGGGATGAAATTTTACTGGTCACATGGTAAAATTCCCCACAGTTAGTAGTACCGTTTCCAGTTTGAATTATCCTTAAATACGTAATTAATTTCTGCATTATGAAAATCTCTAAATATAGCCCAATGCCAACCAAAGTTAGCAATATAGGTTTTCTTTTCTATTTTTCATGGTGTTCCAGAAATGTTAATGCATATTTGATAAATTATTATGATTTTTGTGGTTATATAATGGTTACATTTTTTATGCTTATGCGAACAATAAGACTTAATAAGTTATGCTAATTTGTGTTTTTCAACATAAAGCTTATTATTTCGAATTGTGTATGAGTACCTTTTGAACATTTTCAACACATGTTGATAATATCGTGATAACACTGATAACCATGATAATTTTGGTGAATATAATCATGATACAAAATTTTGATACAGTTTTGTCTCTCTTGCTAATAAATGTCGCCTGTATAAATATTTATAAACAAAAATTTCATTATAGATGGGCTTATCTTGTGATGAGCGGAATGGAAGAAATTCTATCTGGTGGCTTCAGTGTTATTCAAAAATAAGGTCAAAGTAACTGGGGTACAAGTATAATGCATTCTAAGAAATACAGCCATACAGATATATCCACAGCTAGACAAGGAATTATTAACCTTAAATAACTGTCATTCACATGATGGTGATAAAAGAAGGCAAATAAAATGCAATGCCCGGTGTTTTGTTAATGGTGTCTCATCTGCATGGTTTTGTGGCCATTTTTGTGTGACAGGGTTGATATTTCATGTTGTATAGCCACAGGAAATTACTTTAACGCTGTCTCCATACATATACTATATTTTGGTTGGATTCCATCATTCTGGCTGAAAATTATGTTATTTTGGGCAGTGTTACTGCAGGCCAAGCTGGTATGAAAGAGCAGCTTTGACCTTTACATATGAGTCAGCGGCAAATAAGGGTTGGCAAGATAAGCTATTCAAAAATCTTTTAAAAAGTTGTTTTAAAAGCATGCGTCAGGTTTGTTAAAATGTACATTTTATATTAATGTTGGTGTCAAGTCATTTAAAATAAATTTGCACCATTTTTTTTACGAAACATAAGATTGAATGCATCTGAAAGCGTCAAATGGTGTAACCACAAAACAAATAAAATATTTTAGCCATCTAGAGTGTAAGTGTACTCATAAAAATAATTCATTAAAAAACAAAATCATGAAAAAGAGATTATATTAGGAGTATCTCTAAATTTAAAATGTTATGTTTTTGTAGTACTAACCAGGACATGCCGAAAAAACATTAATCTTTGACAAATTATGCAAAAAATGTTTTTGTTTTTTTTTAAACTTAAACTATAATACAAAAAAATTAAAATATCACTGTCTGATATTACTGGCACAAAATTGCTGTACCATGTTGGTCAAGTTTGGGTTATACATAGTGCAATGTAAGAAGTGTGTTTGCTAGGTAGCTATAGTTTATGGGTGCAACAGATCACAAACTCACAGTTTGGCACATATAATGGTATTTGAGTCATAGGTCAGATCATTTCTTGGATCAGCAAAAAAAGAAATCCATTGTGCACGTTTAGCCCACATACGTTGAGTGTTTGTGTGAAATTTAGATTTGAGACTCATGCTAGTCATAGTGATGTAATTATTGGCGTCATCAGACTGGTACCATTGTGTTTCACATTTTCTGCACAGTAAAATCTTGACCATTTAAATTGTTAACAGAATGCTGGAAATGCTAGCTCAACATCGTGACGTCTGCCGTGATCCATCAGACCAACAATAATAGGGTGAATGAGTACTTAACCACTTGTCAATTCCTGATTATAATATTTATTATTAAGGAATTATTAAGGAATGCAAAATACTGAATATATAATAGAATGATAGCAATGTTTTGGGTTTTTGGTAGCAGTTTACAATAAAACTGTCCTTATAAAGGGTTCACAAATGCTCTGTAATCAGGTTACTAGAATTAGAATTTAGTGATCAGTGGTCATTGTCAACATACCACAGCACACAGTGCGCAACAATGAAATGTGTCCTCTGCATTTGACCCATATGTGACTTTTGTGACATAGCAGGGGGCAGCTAATTCAGCACCCGGGGAGCAGTGCTTGGGGATGGTACCTTGCTCCAGGTACCTCAGTGGTGACTTGCTGGTGGGGGATTCGAACCTGAAATCTTTCAATTACAAGTGCGCTTCCCTAACCATCAAGCCACCACTGCCCACTTAAAAGTTTTTTAAACAATGAGAAGGTGGTCAAGTGACTGATGTTTCGAAACATTTTGTAAACTCCGTATCGAGACCGAACGTTTCGGACGTCTTTGGAACGGATCGATCCTGGGTGCCGAAATTGCCATCTCTAACTTTTACTCCATTTTAAAAGATTTTAAATGCCAGTTGTGCCTCAGAAAGAGCAATGTAAAATATGGCGTATGGCCATCAATTTTACAGTCAAAGGTGACATTATTTTAATGCTTTTCTCTATGTGCTAAATGAAATTATCATTATGTATTACACCCAGTTCAATGTGCTGTGAAGTTTCTAGTTACTACATTGTAACACTTTGTAAGTCATTACGGCAGTTACTGTATAAACAAGCTATAGCAATTTTATGAGTTACTACCATTTATAAGGGAGCGTTATTGTGAAATGGTACCTTGTTTCTTTAAGAAATGCTGACAAAAACCTTTACAGCTACACAGAATATAAATGAATGATGCTAAATATTTAACTGGTGAGTAACAGTATATAAATTAAAGTACGATTTTGCCAAAAGATCCAGCTATAACTGACATAAATTGATAACCTCAAATCCATGTTTCACCGCTTAGATTCCAGTTGTTTCTGTAGATTATAGTGACCCATTAGCTTCCTTTTTTCTTTCATTTTTAGCAGCCTGCAGAAGGATAGCTCTGATTTCTTGTTAAATCGATTTATACAATCAGTCGCACAACAGCTCCTGCCCATGTTGCATGTGTTTTTGCAGCATTTGAGATAATGTGGCTAAAGCTGCTACTCGCTGTAAATACAGTGACTTCTGCCTGTTTTGCCATCTTGTGTATATCCTCTGTTAATCTTCTGTTATCTTGTGTATATCCTCTGTTAATCTTTTGCTATCTTGTGTATATCCTCTGTTAATCTTGTGCTATCTTGTGTATATCCTCTGTTAATCTTTTGTCTGTCATTGTCATTTCTGTCATCAGCTGATCCTGAGAACATGTCCTTTTAGACGGAAACTATATGTTTAAGAGAAGCTTGTCTCATAGGTTTTCACTCTGTGGTTTTGTTTTTGAAATGTAACCTAAAGAGATCAAACTAAGCAAAGACTGAAGTGAGGAATATTCATGCGGCTAAAAGAGCACACATGAGATAAATGCTATCATTTTATTTACTATAAAATTAAAAGCTGGAACAATGAAAGTTAAATGCCTTGATCAAGGGCAGTACAGCAGGCCCACTCCTGGGATTTCAGCCATTAACCTTTGGACTCAGTCCCTAATTACCATCTACAGTGACTACCAATCACTTGACCTTACATTTTTGGCAATAAAGGCGTTTGAGCACTAGGTAGACTTCCCCAGTGCACACTTACAATGCAGGCATATTTGCTATTAGTGCTATAAATTGGGCACTTTATGAAGGCTACGGGATGACCTTTAAAAACCAGCAATCCCCAAACTCACATATGTAGATGATGTCATAAACACTGTGCTCTTTGGCAATAATATGGGGAAAGACATCAGATTATTCAAATGGGCATGAGGACAACTACTTACTGATTATTTAAACAAACAAATAAATAAATTATTATTAATAATAATAATAATATGCTGTAGCAAAACGTTCAAATCTCCAGCTCTGGAGGAATAAAGCAGCTGTTCCATTCACTGGGCCATGTGTATAATTTAATCTGTTTCTGTGGCATGGTAGTCGGTGTCAGTCAGCTACATTGTCTTTGTCTTCACTTTGATATTCAGTAGCTATGGTTGTGCAGATAGACGGCCCATTTGAATTGTGCTATGTGGGAAGTTACTTGTGTTTTGACCACTGTAACACTGGTAGCCCTGCAGTGTGTGAAGTGGACTCCTATAGTTACATTAATCTTGCAGGTATATTTTCATCATGAAACGTTATTTTCTAATTTCTTGCCAACTCGTCCGACAGTTACTTAAATTACTGTAATTACTACACAGAATATAAACAGCCATGGGCAAACATATAGGCAAAGGGCCAGACTACAGTTTAAAAACCTTATCACCCCAGGCCAGTTTCAAATGTGAATCAGGGACGGATTGAGATTTCAGACAGCTTATATGCCTGCTCCAATTTATCCAGCAGGATATGCATATCTTTTTTTTGTTTTAACTGCTTGCTCTTGTGGAGTATGAAGGCATTTGCATACTAGCAGGATATTACACGGCTTGGGGATTTAATATACTTAGTCTCTTCAGATTATGCAGCTGTTATGTGAGAATGGGGGACAGCTGAAACAAATTAACGCAAATAACTCCGGTCACCGGACCCTCCCTCCTGAGATGGTTGGAGGCCAGCAAAGAAACTCTAAAGTTGAGAAAGATGGACTCCTAAGTTTGATAGCCCGGGCCGGTCCTGAAGAGGTTGTTCTCTAATTTAGGTAAGTGTTTTTGCTGCGTTCATAAAATGATTGATTGTACTGTGCATTGTGTATTCACTGTGATTTTTTCAATACTCAGATATGGAGTTTGTCATTAATCAACTAGTGACCTATACTCTGTATGCAACCTGGTGGATATCAGACAACAACATAAAAAAAATGTTCATTTATGTGCTAACACACATCTGGCTTTAAGTCAGACCTGATATTTATGCATAACCCAAACTTGACAATGATATTCTGTTAGCTGAGTCCTCAACAAACTAATTCGATTAAACTGACAAAATGGATAACTGGAAATAATCTGTTCCTAAACCCTGAAAGTAATTTCCCTTGGATGTAATAACACAGATAAGAATACAGTGTTTTCAGCTCAGAGCTGCTGAATCTCTTGTTTTGCTGAAGCAGTGTGGAATTTAGTCCATCTTTTTCTCCTTGTATCTGACCTTAATACTTCATTTAACTCCTTATTTGTTTTCTGCAGCTAAGAAATACTACTAAACTCATAGTAATTTCCAAGTCTCAGTTTTTAAATTTTACCTAAAGACCCCCCCCCCCCCACGCAATGCCTATATCCTTGACTCACAACCCAAATACAGCCATGCTACATGCTTGGTCCTCTGAGATTGACTGACTTGCCTAACTAACAGAGAGCCAAAGCCACAGACCCATGTTCCCCTCCTAAGTTCAGCTCTTACGGCTCTTGCCCATTTATTTCTCACTTGTTTAAGTTTAGCATGTCCAGGGGGTGGCGGCCAGTTGGCCTTGAACCCACAGAAGTTTTCCTTTCTGCTCCTATATCTCCCATCTTATATTTTAATTTTGTCTCCTCTCTCGTGTTGTCTTCTGGCTTTCTCCAACTCACAATATTCATCTTGCATAAGAGTAACTTTTATCTGCAACACCGTCTTTAGATGTCAGGAAAATCCACACATCCATCTTTGAACTGCTTAACCTTGTTAGGGTCCTTGGGGGGCCTGGAGCATATACCACAGGGCACATACAGTACAAGCTCACGTTAGGGTCCTGGGGGGCCTGGAGCATATACCACAGGGCACATACGATACAAGGTCACTTTAGGGTCATAGTGGGGCCTGGAGTATATACCACAGGGCACATACGGTACAAGCTCACTTTAGGGTCCTGGGGGGCCTGGAGCATATACCACAGGGCACATACGATACAAGGTCACGTTAGGGTCCTAGTGAAGCCTGGAGTATATACCACAGGGCACATACGGTACTAGCTCACATTTAGGTGAATTCTGTGGCTATTGAGAGGTAAGCCTAAATGTGAGAGGAAATTGGAGTATCCAGAGGAAACCCATAAAACATGCAAACTCCACACGCAAACAGCAGCATGTCAGATAAACAGGCTGTTTAAAGCATGAAAAGCTCCAAACGTCCATGGAGTTTGCGGCTGATACCGCATTGCTCAGTTTTTTCCTTTTTTTAGTTTCTGACTTCATATTTTTATAAAATCATCTAATACAGGATTTGCTGATGTAGAAAAGAGTATAACTGGGCAGCTTATGTAAGATTAGTAAGATAATGATAACAGATTTGTACAGTACATGAAGTTCCTAAGTGTTCACTTTGTTGCATAGGTCAGATTTCGGTCATTGGCTTCCAAAAGAAAAAATCAATAGTGAACAGTGTCTGTTTCCTCTCTCATTTTTGTGCATGTAATTTGATTAATCCAGCTTCAGCCTCATGCCCAAAGGGGGCCATTTCCACCAAAGGGAGAAACCAACACAGGCCTGCACAACAATTACCAGTGATATTTTGGAGTTTGAGAGTGTCCCTTTGTCAATGTCTACTGCTCTGCACGGACTGGATAACATTTCACTTGCTCAAGAATCAGTTGCAACAGTGGTACCTGGAAATAAATTGCAAAGATATCATGAAGAGATATGCTCTTAGGGTAAGGCGAGCATCATCTGCCTTGTAATGTTCATTTTCACAAACACCCCTATTCAAAGTATATACTTACGCAGTATATTTCTTATCCTCTTTGCTCAAAATGATAGTGCTCATTTTCAATCAGTGTTTGTGTCTCATATATTTCGCTGCTTGAAAGTCCTGTGTAACTAATGAGGAGAAAAAAGAGAGAGGGGCAGCTGGGGTTAGAATGAATATGTGGGGCTTTATGATCAATTATGTTGAGGAGAGTGGATGACAGGGTACTCTGCAATGTCCTACTGTAGTCAGAGGATCATGAAACTGGAAGGAAAAAATGGAGTATTGCTTAAACTGTATTATGTATCCTGTTTAACATATTGATTTATGTAGTACTAAGGTATTAAATTAGAATGAATGAAATTTACCATCTTAAACATTACTCTGTATTGTATTCATTCACCGTAGTGCACTGGTATCTCATCCAGGGTTTACTGCAGCCCAGTGCCCTCTGCTGCCTGGGACACGCTCCAGGGCCCCCTGCAACCCTGACTAGGATGGGCAGTTAGAAGATGGATGAATGTATTAATTCAGGACTCTTCTTGCTCACAAAGTACCACTTGCTGTTTCTATGTGATGCATGAATTCCATCAAAGCTAGAAACTTTTCAGCTCAGACCATAAGGTTATAATACACTTCACTGTTACTGTCCTTGGCATTTTTCCATTGTTCTCTCTTATATGATGTTAAACTATGATGTTTAAATCCATTTGCCTTATTACTCTTGGTTTTTAAAAAAATATCATCTCACAGCACTTTACATAAATAGTTAGCATGTAAACTGTCTTTCACTGCTGTCACGCGTGTACTCTGTCAAATGTTTTTAAATCTTCTAAGTAAGCATTTGAGCATTTGTAGTGTCATATTAGTAAAGCATGACAAGGAAGGGATTTATAAAAAATAATTTTGTAAAATTATTATGTAATTTTGTATTTGGTAAACTGTATTGTTATTACCCCCATTTTGTGTTTTTTTTGTTGTTTTTTTTTGCATATTTTGGTCCGACCATTATTTACGGCCCCAGCCCTCTTATTTGAACACAGTGGCCCTGCATGCAGACTTTCTTTCCTGCCTCTGGAAGAATTCTCCATTTCACTGGCAAGCAAAATGCTGCACATTTCTTTTTAATTAGCGGAAGTTTTGGCAAGAACATATATCACATGTTATATATCACAGTAATGTGTGTTATTGCTTGCAAACAAAACAGGTGAGGATAACAGAACAGATCTGATGAAAGCAGCTTCTGAATCTTTTTTCTTTTGAATGAGAACAAAATGAGGGAAGTGAAGTTCAGTTATCGTCGGCCTGTTGAATTCCTTTGTGTCTTTAGCAGAATGGATGGGCAGTATTTAAGCTTAATTGCTATTTTCCTGTTATCTCAGTGGGTTACTTTTAAATTAGCAATCGAGTGGGAACAAGAAAAAAAAACAGGATTTAAGTAGAATGACCCCTGGGTTGTTTCAGGAAGGGATCGAACTTGTCTTGCTCAGAGCACAACCCAGCTTCAGGTGACATTATAGAAGACTTAAAGCCTCTGCCTATTATATAGCTGATGGCAGCTGTGCCTTGTCCCCGATTGCATTATTTATGCTGATGATGGTAACTCGTGCCTTTCCTGTAGACAGTCTGTGGCCATTTGATGAAGGACAAATGGCCAGATCTGTTGATCCGTGGCATGGTGAGAGTATGTATATATTGAAAGATTATATGTTGCTGTATGCGCAGGAAGGAGGGTTTGGCTTGATTACGCTACAAAAGTGCACATTATATTTGGCGCCTGTGCTGCCCTCAACGGCCCTGTAACGCCTCTCAGGGCTTTGCACCTGTACAAAAAGGTGAGCTCTGATCGTGCATGTTGTTTTTTTTTTTAAAATAAATAATATCCTTGTTCTTGTACAAAATTATTCTGCTGCATTTTAGTAAGAACATAAGAAATATACAAAAGAGAGGGAGGCATTCGGCCCATCAAGCTTGTTTGGGGAGAACTTAATTAATGGCTCACAGTTGTTAAAATCTTATCTAGCTCTGATTTAAAGGAACCCAGGGTTTTAGCTTCTGCTACACTAGCAGGAAGACAATTCCATACTCTAACTACACGGCGTGTAAACAAAGCAACTAGCAAAAATTATATGAATGCTCTGATAAGGAATAGATGTTTTTTTTATAGAAAAGTTGTTTATTGAATGTCCTATTTTTTCAAAACTTGCAATGATATCACTTATTGATACTCTGATCTCTCTTATTCCATTCACGTTTCATGCCTGTCTCTCCTTCACACATTGATAACACTATTTGGCTTTCACTATAAGATGCCCTCACGGTGTATTAGACTTTTCCATTTGCCGGTAGCTGAAGCTGCCTGCTCCATTCAGTTTTGCTGAAAGGTATTCTCACTGCTGGGTGGTCTAAGCTCTCCAGGTGTAGCCCGCAAGTCTCACAAAAAACACAATTGAGGATTCAGGAGGATTTGCATTTCTTTAGTTTCCCAGAACCTTACTGCAGCTCCAGTGTTTAACTTCATAGTCAGGACAGAGAGTTGGAAAGTCCGCACAGTTGCTATTTGGAAGAGAAGTGTTAGAATATCCCCTTTGTTTTCAACTCCCAATTCCTCCATCAGTGGCCCTCAACCCCCATTTACATAACGATGCATTAACACCCCCACCCCCACATGGGCACTGTTACATTACAATGGCTGGGGCTCACTTGCGGTGGCATTTATCCTGGAGTTTGCACTTGATCACTATTCAACCGCTCTTTACGGCACCTCAAAGAGCTCCACATACCTCTTACATATGCATCAAATCTATAGTCTGATTTGCTGGTTAGATCTTAGCGGCGATATAAACCCCACGCCTGTTCTGCTCCTGCATCTGTCTGCAGCAGAATAATTCACAGAAAAAATGTGAGAATTCTAGGGCTGCTGCATCCCAGCTGCATGGGAGTATTTGATATGGAGTGTGTACATTTTGTTGGTGTGTCATTATATCTGCAGTATTGCATTTCTCAGATGTCTGAAATCATTTGATCTTAACAGGATGTCTTTGCAGATACAAGGATATATCAATATTGAACTTCAGTATTGCTGGTTTTAGAGAAATTTCACTTTAGCAATTGTGTATATATAGCATTTGGTAAAATGAGTGTACAATTGGAATCAGTTATCCAGCTAAAGTCAACTATGGTTGTTCGTAGTTTTTTGTTAAGCACTGCTGGAAGCCAGTTATAGTTTCTAACATCAAGAAGTCTTGTGTAGTTACTGCCTTTATTATATTCAATATTAAACTGCCTTTATTATATTATTATTATACCGTGGTTTTGGGAAAAATATATTACCACTGAAACAATGAATACACACACACCAGGAAGGCATGCTATTGGTTTCTGTCAAATTCTTTTATTTTGAATTTTTTTTCACATTATCTTTTCATTTTTGATTTCCAGTGTTAGTGATACATATAACATCTACATGCAGTGTTTTGTATCATATGAGGCAATATTGATGTAGGTCTGACAGACAGGATTCATTTTTTTAAATATACAATGTAAACTTACAGTGTTGATACAGTGCACTGCTGTGTGCAAATATACAGTGTATATGTAAAATGCAAAATGTTTTATATATTCTTAAAAATGATTCTTACAAACACCTGTGGTGCCACTCAGACACACCGCCAGTGATATACCCTGGGCTCATTAGGTGTTTCAGGTCTCACAGCCTCATACACCCTAGCCCAGGCGACCCAGCCAGGCTTGATCTGGCCCTGGCTTCTGTCTGAGCAGCCTGTATAGTCCACGGATGACCCTGCTTGGTCCACAGCCACCTTGATGCCCTTCGACAGCGTCTGTGATGTTCTTGACGGCTTTTCTCATCTGCTCTCCCTTCAGCCCGAGCATCTTAATGGCCCTTATGAGTAACAGGCCGTCGAATCCTCTACACCTGACCTCCATGGGGTAACACCAGGTCCCCCACCCCCCGCTTCGCCATTCGCTTGCCAGCTCCCCACGCTTGGCCCTCTTCCTCTCACAGGCCTCCTTCATCCGGTCTTCCCAAGACACAGTCAGTTCCTGCAGGAGTACTCGCCTAGTCGTTTCCAAGGCAATATCTGGCCTGGTCTTTTCTTAATCTAACTTTATTGTAAGACTACAGTACAGTCTATAATGCTGTAGATATAGATAATGTTTTAATTGATGTTATTGATAAAGATTCAGATCAACAGCAGGCTATTAATAGTTGTGTTTTTTGTTGGTTAAAAGTTATTCACTGGTTATATAAGCTATATGGTTATACGAGTTATAACCATATTTGTCATTTTAAGATGCTATAGGAATAATATATGTATACTAAAATCCTAGAGGCTAGTAAAAGTGGTACAAAAAATGTTGGTTGTGCTCTAGACTAGGATAGAATATAGAATATTTGGTCAGTGATTCTTTATTTCATAACAAATCTTGGGGTCAGAGCAAAGGGTCAGTTGGTGTCCAGTGCTCCTGGAGCAGTTGGGATTGGAGCCTACTACCTAGCAGAATCACCCCCCCCCCCCCAAAAAAAAAAGTATGGGGGAAGAGGGAGGGTTTAGAGCTCTGCCTATGTCCGGAATGATGGATGACGAAATACTCATCAATATTGATCAAGGCCATTAAACTCAGCTACTCTAGGGGCTGACCCTGCTCTCTGATCTGAACTTTGAACAAATAAGAAACAAGCAAATAAATGTTAATTCAACAAGAAGTAGGCAAACTTACAATTTATTAAATATGTCCTTTAACAGTAATATACATGCAGAAAACATATTCAATAAATAGGCAGTAAAATGTGATATCTTCTATTTTTGTGAGTAAGTACAATCTAACCACAAGGTGACATTAACAAAACCAGTTAATCGAGGCATCACTGGCATGGACCAGGCTCAAAAAAACAAGTGGCAAAGAAGACATGTTTATCATCTGTGAGTAATCTTTGAGTCGTGGATGACAGCTGGATTTCTTGCTATAACAATCCCAGATGTGAGGCAGATGCCGGCGCTTTGTGGCACGTGTCCCCATGTCCCAAGGCTCTTTCAATCCGTGACACCATGGACACTTGGAGGACACCAGCTATGGATGCTTATGGCATCACCACATAAATACCCCCCCCCCCCTTTGATTTTAATGAGACGTTTAACCTCCTTTTGCGGTTCGAACAGTGGCTAACAATGTAAGAAATGTATTTATATAGTTTGCAGAAAGAGTTGAAGGAAGCTTAATCATTTGAGGGGAACTGGCTGAACGTCACTCTATTTATTCAGTGCTGCACAGAGCTAATTAAATTAGCTGTGGCTTAAACACCATGGACTGGAGCCAAATGTAAGACACTGTGTACATAATGATTCTGATCAATCTCGGTTGTATCAGTTGCACTATATCGGGGTGGGGGGGGGGGAGTATTTAGACATGTGATGTGTTTTCTTCACAGCAGTGGGACCTGAATATAGTCTGTGGTACCCTACGACTCCCTGGCAGAGGAATGAGAAAATAATGCACGCCGGATTACCTTTCCTCTTGTAAAATATGATTCCCAGAACTGTTTCTTTAAACTTTGGTTGGTCATGTAAGTAACGGATGGGGCACAATCCTGAAAGCTAGCTCCCTGAGACGTTTAGTAATATAACCCCATTTCCAAAACAGTTGGGACACTGTGTAAAATGTAAATAAAAACAGATTGCAATGATTTATAAATCATATAAATACATATTTCACTGCAAATAGAACCAAGGCGCCATATCAAATATTGAAATGTTATTGTTTTATGACAAATATCTTCTCAATTTGATGCCAGCAACACATTCGAAAAATTGGGAAAATTGTGTAATGCTAAAACAAAACACCTGGATGAATATCTCGCAACAAATTAGATTAATTGGCAACAGGTCAGTAAAATGACTGGGTATAAAAAGAGGCAGAGTCTCTGTGCAGTGAGATGGGGAGAGGTTCACCACTCTGTGAAAGAATGCATGGGCAAATAGTGCAACAATTTATGTTCCTCAACGTAATATTGCAAATAATTTAGGAATAGCATCATTGACAGTACATAATGTCATTAAAAGATTCAGAGAATCCTGGGAAATCTTTGTATGCAAAGGACAAGGCTTAAAACCAATACAGGATAGCCATGATCATTGGGTCCTCAGGCGGCACTGCATTAAAAAACAAACACAATTCTATAGCGTGAATCACTGCATAGGCTCAGGAACACTTCTGAAAACTGTTGTCTGTGAACACAGTTTGTCGCTGCATCCACAAATGGAGGACGAAACTCTACCATGCAAAGAAACCATGTGATGTCATCCAGACAACATAATTTTCAAAGAAGGCCTTGTATATTTTAGCAAGACAAAACCAAACTGCATTCAGCATGCATTTCAGCTGCATGACTCCACAGTAGGAGTTTGGGTACTAGACTGGCCTGCCTGCAGTCCAAACCTGTCACACACTGAAAACTAGACTGGCCTGCCTGCAGTCCAGACCTGTCACACACTGAAAACTAGACTGGCCTGCCTGCAGTCCAGACCTGTCACACACCGAAAACTAGACTGGCCTGCCTGCAGTGCAGACCTGTCACACATTGAAAACATTTAGTGCATCATGAAATAAAAAATACTACAAATGAAACCTTGAACAGTTGAGCAGTTGAAATCCTATATCAGGCAAGAATGGAACAACATTGCACTTTCAGCAACTAAGACCAGATTCATGTTAATCATTGTTGTTTAATTGATTGTGCCAATACTCTTTCCAGAGTATTTTAATATTCACATACTTAAATATTCCCTAAAACATATATGAGCCTGCCTCATTTCCTGTACATTCTGTTTCTGAATTAAGGGAAATTATTTTTTTTAATTTTTTTGTTTAGTAGTTCATCCTCTTCTAGGGTTGCACACACACACACACGCCATAAATTTCATCATGGTTATATGTTACAGGTCAGACATGCCATAGAAGCAGTGGGGTGAAACTGCTCTTATACCCAGAGCCTTAATCTCCCCCATCATTTACAGTACTTTGCAACAAGGCTCTGCTTCTTGATCTCTCATTGTGAGGGATCTGTGTTAGAACAAAAGTACATTCATTTGGTAAATGCAGAAAGCTTTTTATTCTCTTTAAAATGAGATTCATAAAAAAACATGTGATGCTCTGACTTTGACCAAAATATGCAATTAGAAGATGGATTGATATTTTATGGACATATATTGACCCACTGGTGTCATAGTTAAGGGAATAAGTTAAAGTGTTTCCAAGTCAGGGTCTGAGACACTGCTCCTGTAACAGATTGAATCCTGGAATTATCATGTCATATGTCAGAGAAGTCCTGAAAATTTCCAGTGGTCGAAGAGATTCTCCAAAATTTGACATTTATATAAGTAGACTTACATTCAGCATAATCAGAAATATGAGGATCCTTTGTGAGGTTAGTTCCCCAACTTCATGCTGTTTCTGTCTACGATAACAAAACCGGTATGGGATGTGATGGAAGAAGCCATCCAACCTTTTGATTTGATGAATGGATTTTCCCCAGTGAGTTGAGTGTCTGGCATAGTGGACATGTCTGAGTCGTGGTGACTAAGCTCCACCTATAATTGTTGTAAACCCCAATGATGTGGGGTGATGACACATGCGTATCATTTAATAAAAGACTCCTTTCATTGCAAAAAAGGCAGAATAACTATTGCCGTCATTCCAGCTTCTTGTACAGATGAAGTGCAATTCCCTAACCCTGCCCTGAGCCAAAATTCAATCTGAATGTCAATGTATGTCACAAACTACAGTGTCAGGATGGTGGAATCCTTAATTATAATAAAGCACATTGCAGTTCTAATACTAAGGCCAGTGTTTCATGCTCAAGACTCTATTCAGTACACCACTAGTTGTCATTGTGCCAAATGGGAAAATGTAACCACGAAGAAACTTCTGATAGATTGGTCTGCAGAAGACGTCAGATGACACAAAAGCCGCTTGAAATCAAATTCAACCGCTTTCCCACGTCATTGCAATGGAAGTGCGTGAGCAGCAAAGATTTACGGTCTTATTAATTGCATTAGGTAGGTAAATGGGGAGGAACTATTGGCCAGGAAACAGACACGGATCAATTCTGCATTTCATTTCCTGATTGTGAGAAAGCTTTGTGCGGGGGGGGGGGGGGGTTGAGGGTTAAGAGCATGATATCCAACCGAGTGACTCGAATCACTGTCCCGGCTGACGATTCGTCAGACATTCTAAGCTTCCTTGTAGTTGCTAATTTACTTATGTGGTCGGAAGGCAATAAAGTTAAAAAAAAAATGTGATCCAGACGGACTGCCAGATATGACGCATCATATTTTAACTATAATGGCCGAAGTAGATGAAGTTACAAAATTTCATACATACATTAAAACAAAAATACATAATGATTGATGAATACCTGGTGCCTTGGGAAAAATAAGCTTGAATTTACTTTAATGTAATGAGCTGTTAATTGGCTTAAATTTGGTAAGAGTACATCATTAATTCATCAGTGTGACTGACATAATCTGCCCAACGTAGAATACAACATTGGATATAAAAACTCTGCATTCACAGATCTGGTGGCAGGAGTTTGAACCCACAACCCCTGGAAGTTTGAGGCACCAGTGCTCAGCATTGTCATTGTCACCCCCTTGAGACAATAAACATGCATCCTTCTCATTACTGCATCTTCATTTCAGTGTTGTGGTGCCCCTGCAGAATGCCTCAGGAAGCATGGAGCACCTTCCAGGGGGCCGGTATCCTATAGGGTATGCAGGCCTCCAATTTGGTATGCAGGCCTCCAATTTGGTATGATGGCCTCCTATTTGGTATGCAGGACATCACAGGGCACATAAATACACAGACAACCACACATTTAGACATGTGTCGAGCTACAATTTAGAGATTTCGATTTACCAAATAGCATATCTTTGAATTGCGAGAGGAAATCAGAGGACTCCAAGGTAACTTGTGCCACGGGGGAAGTGTGATTGGCCCTGAGCCACAATGCAAACTCTGTCAGAATACCAAGAATACAATAACAATTATTGCATTTCCTTATTTAAAAAGGAAAAACTGGTTATATTTTAGACCATATTATTTGTGTAGACTTTTAATCTTCACAATATGATATTCTTTAAAATATTATAAATTTTATAAAGATACTTTACTGTACAACAACCCTTTGGGGTTCCCATATTGAGCAATACATTTCACATTACTCAATGAAAAAAGACTAAATCACAAAACACAGCAAAAAAAAAATTCTGAAAAACATTCCTGCTGCCTTCCTGAGGCTGACCTTATTTTATGTGTAAAATAGTAGATAATGTGCAGATGCATGATTTACAAAATTACTTTTGTTTTCTATTTCAGGTGTTGAAATGTTTCTAACCATTTTTCTCATAGCAACGCAACCTGTGACCTTCATATAAGTTGTTATGGAAAATGTGGTAGGTTCATCTATCAGAAGCTTGAGTAAATTAGTGACCCTCTGTATGTATTTATTTCTAAGTCTGAACCTTTATCTTGGTGGTAGATGTCACTGAAGGATTTCCTTGCTAATGTGTTATCTCCTTAATGTATGAGTCATATGAGAATGTGTGGGAAATTCTGAAATGTATATAACAAAACAAGAACGTACGGAGGAGTGTACGGAGACAGCTGGAAGCTGAATGTATGTAGAGGAGAGCAAGGAGGCAGCTGGAAGCTGGATGTATATATAGTAGAGTAGTGTAAGGAGGCAGCTGGAAGCTGAATGTATGTAGAGGAGAGTAAAGAGGCAGCTGGAAGCTGAATGTATGTAGTGGAGTGTAAGAAGACAGCTGGAAGCTGAATGTATGTAGAGGAGAGCAAGGAGGCAGCTGGAAGCTGGATGTATATAGAGGAGAGTAAAGAGGCAGCTGGAAGCTGAATGTATGTAGAGGAGAGTAAAGAGGCAGCTGGAAGCTGAATGTATGTAGAGGAGAGTAAGGAGGCAGCTGGAAGCTGGATGTATATAGAGGAGTGTAAGGAGGCAGCTGGAAGCTGCATGTATGTATAGAAGGGTACGGAGACAGCTGGAAGCTGGATGTATATAGAGGAGAGTAAGGAGGCAGCTGTAAGTTGCATGTATGTAGAGGAGAGTAAGGAGGCAGCTGGAAGCTGGATGTATATAGAGGAGTGTAAGGAGG
>JAABNY020000039.1:17120460-17135274 GCA_015164015.2 Brevimyrus niger
TGTAATTTATAATCAGTGTGAAATGCATAATGAAAAAGAAGAACATTGGTGATAACTTCATCATGGAACCGGCGAAATTGAAATACTCAAGATGTTTTATGCTTCGTAACATATATGTTCTCTGATAATCTGTTCTGAATTCCTTAGCATGTCACCCAGTGATCATATCTCGTATCATCTGAAGTGGAAACGACACTTATTTTTCATAAATAAATGGAACATTGTCCTAAAACCAGATCTGGTAGAGCAGTCTTGGGTGCCTTGCGTTCTCCAATAACTCACCATGCATCAAAAACATTGTGTGAAGATGATCAAATGAATCAGTTTCTCCATTTTATTTAATTGGAAGTGACTTCCTAAGACAAAACAAATCATTCTTAGGAATATTGTTTTTAAGTTCTGTTTCCAGGAAATGCTCTTGGTGAACAAGTCATGGCTACAGATAGTGATGTCCAGGTTTTGGGAATGATCTTGTTGAATTTAATATTGAATTTAAAATGATTGCAAGTGACTTGCCTTAGTTTCCTTGATAAAATCATTGTTGAAACATTTAGAGTCTCAAACTTGAATACTTCCGGTACTGTTTTCATTTACTTTCAATGCCTGATATTCATATTGAAGCGATTATTTTGACAATAAGTACTGAACGCACATGCAAATTAGGATAAAAAATAAAATAATCCCTGGAAAAAAGAAAGCTTATGAATTTTGTGGAATAACCAAGAGTGACAACTTATCGATTAATGTTTAATTAACGTTATTTTAACACCTGATTGTGTGAAAATTAGAAAATGGTATATAATTTCTGTTTGAACCATGGAATCAGCTAGGTCTAATTAAAGCAAGAATTAAAAGTATAGGGATCCGTATGGAAGCCTTATGAAAGCAAGCAATGGAGAACATGATTCACTCCTCCTATAACAGATTGTTCTTAGAAAAAATGAAAGTTTATACTTTCACATTTTCTGTTACTAGTAATTACACCGAAAATGTGAAAATGACTCTTGATGTGTTGGAATATGTACTGACAGATGTGATTTTGTACCATCCAGGATTCTGACATTTTTTAATGAAAAAAAAATCTTAATCTACTATTATATTATGGTCATTCTACAACAAAATACACAATTTTCACATTCCACTGAGACTATACTACTATTGAGAGGAAATATACTGGAGTTAACAGTCCCACTCAATATAATCATACTGTTTTGTCTAATGGATTTGTCAGATAATTTAATGCCAGTTTGAATCTTGATGGATAGTCTTGTTAAACCACAACTCAGAGCCAAAGTCTGGGTACATGCTGTAGCTCAGAGAGGTGACCGAAACACAATTTATGGCATTTAAGCTGGGAAATTCAATAGATTTTTGATCCCATATTTTGTGGTCTCCTAAGATCTTGATAAGGTTGAAAGTAACATTTTCTTCCCAAGGTGATGACTTTAAAGTCATCAAACTCCACTAGAAACTAATGCAATTAATATTATTTCCCATAAACACAACATCTTACTCTACTCTGTTTAATGCATTTTACTTATTTCTTTCACTATACGCTTCATAGTCTGGTGACATTTAAATGTAATGTGCAGTTAGCCTGATATGGTTTTCTGGATTTTTTCTCTATATCACTATTTAGAAACTCAATTTACCATGTATATCCATATTATAATGAGAAATATAGGATATTTCATTTCATTCTCTAGATGTTTGTGTATGGCTTACGCCAATCACATATAGGCCATACTGGATAATGTGACCCAACCTCCTTAGAGGTTAAGGTTGGATATTGGATGGTTTATCTGTAATCAGTTCAGCATCAACATACAATTGGCTTATTCCTAGTCGACAAGATGTGCTGTAATTTCACAACATAATGATGTTCTAAAATTAATTCTGGAAATGGTGGAATATTCCTTTTAATCTGTGCCTGACAAAATTCATTTCTGTTAAAATGTAAAGTACCAGTTTTCCTGCATTGTCATGCATTAAATAAATATGGAACCAAGAGGTACAAAAATCCTTTTGAGTTGCAATTTTAAAATTATTGAGTACATTATATCCGTTTGAAAATTATTCTCATTTGCATTAAGGTACACACACACACACATATATATATATATATATGTGTGTGTGTGTGTGTGTGTGTGTAATATGTAGGCAACGTCAGTATACATTTATTGTTCCCTTATGTGCCAGTCCGCTTTCTTCTGTAAACATGACGTCACCTGTTTGCAGGGGGGTCCTTTGCAGCTGTGAGGACAAGAAACTGGGAACAAGAGCACAACCTGTAGGAAGTGATCGCAGCATAACGTACACATGCCGTGTTTTAACTAATGCGTCAGCTCAGCCTTTACTCCAGACTGCAGTGTGAAATGTTTAGAGTTCATAGTCTTTACAGGTGAAAAATGTGTAAAAGAAAAAACAATGAATTCCAATCAGTCTTTCTTTCGTATTCCCACTACCTTAAGAGCATCAGTAGGAGATTGTCAGGCAAATGTTCGCAAAATTTTGCGTGTCTTTTAGGACGATATATTTTGTGTCCACTGAAGACTAAAATACTAATATAAATGCATATTGGGTCATTGGCAGAAATTGTAAAACGTACCAGCGGCGGAAATCGCCATGGTACCGCCACACCGCAGCTTTGAAACAACATCAGCTGCGTTGAGCTTTCTACCGTGTGCTCATTTTCTTGTAAATGATACCAAAATTGTGTCGTAAAACAGTATCTGTCTCATTTATAATGAACTTAGTCAAAATGTTAAGCGGGTAGTTGTGATCGTATTGGTAGCAGCAAGAGCAGCAGGTATATCCGCTGTAAACGCAGCTGCAGAGGTAAATCTTACTAGAGGACAGCAACTCACGGGATTGAAGCACTGATGCTGACAACTTAAGGCGTATTTGTAATTTTAGTCTTTCACAAACAAGTAAGTACTTAAGAAACATACCAGCGTATTGTGAAAGGAATATTTTGTAAAACCTGCATTTCCCCAGCCATGAGCTAAAACCCAAAACAAGCAATACATTGGTACGAACTGTACACAGTTTGATTAATCGGGTTGCAGCTAGGATGAATTTGAAAGCTTCTGCTTTTACATTTGTTGCTTTAATTCAAGTCATGCTGTGCGCTTCAGTTTTGTTCTATGTTCTGAATGGGAGGTTTACTGACCATGTGTAGTATTGTTCAATTTGTGGCCACTAGGGGGACCCGTGGGAGGCATTTCAAAACAGCAAAAACACCGTCCCGACACAGAAACGCACAGAGAAAGAAAACAGTCTTCAGGGGTTACCTGTGACTTCCCACTTCAGCTAAGAAAAAAATAAAAACCGTATAAACTTCAGACCGTCTTGGTACAGTCTGCAAAGACATACAAAAACGATCTGCTTCACTAGCGGGCTCCTATCTCAAGCTCCCCAAGAGCTTTCAGCTGGGCAAATCAATGAAGATTCACGATGCTACTACTGCATTCCCTCTCGCTTTAAAACAAGGCAATTTCGTGCATTTAAACTTTGAAAAACCAGAATCAACTCTAGAAAATTCACCCCGGCATTTAATTCGGGTTTGATTTTTTATTTTTTTTTGCTAGAATATTACAGTCGTCCTTCTATTTTGCGCGGAGGATAAGCAAACAACACAAAGCTATGACAAATACAAAAGTGCTGCGGTTGCTGCAAGTAAATTCATCAAGACTTGAAAAAATACTGAGAGGGAAATTATTCTAACCTCCTCAAACAGATTGATTACTTACTTAATCATCCCTCTAGTTTAATGGGATCCTTCAATTGGGAAGGTGGAGCACTTGTATGAATTAACATATTCACTTTCCCTCAATCTGTGTTGAAGTGTCTTACTTTTTGCTTAAGGGGCAAGGAAAGGGGGTCGTGGCTTAACATTATAAAGGAAAAAAATAACAGCATCGCCTTTTTGGTTGGTGTAGAATCTGTATCTTGACAAGTTGTTATAAAATCTGAAGGACGACTGGGAAGACATTAAGAGACATTTAGTGGATATAACATTTTGAAGAGACTTGTTTCACTACATTATATTTAGTTTTAAATTGATCTTCTCTTCTTTTGAAAAATGAAACTTTGGACTTTTCTTCCCTGGCTGCCTTGCCTTTTAATTTTTATCATGTGTTTGGGATCTGAGTGCGGGACTGTCCGGAGAATGGTGAGATCTAAAAGAGACTTGGTGCGCATTAGGGAAGCCAGAAGTACCTTCCCAGGGGCTTGTGCCACACGTCTGCCTCGGGGCAAACGCTCCTTGCCCGGGATGGATCGGCGGTCGCCTCGCCAGCATCGTCGCTCCTCCCAGCCGGAGGAGAGCTCTTCAGGTCGGGGAAAAGCTGTTTATTTTACCGGCAGAGGAGATCAGCTACGACTGAAGCCGACTGTGGAGGTACCGAGAGGAAATTTTACCCTGGAAATGTGGATCAGACCAGAAGGAGGGCAACGGTCACCCGCAGTAATAGCAGGTTTGATTCGATTTGTTCTTTATTTTTTTCCAAGAGAATGAATGGGTTTAACCCCCAAAAAACATCAACGACGTGTCTATTCCCTGAAGTAGTGGAGATTGAAAGAAACAATCTGTCATGTGTGCATATTTAATTGACATTTTTCAATTAATTGTGTGCTTTGCAAGTGAAATTTGCCAGGAAATCGAAAAAGTTTCAATAAGTTTGACTATATATACGATTAAGTCAAAGCAATGAAGTGATATTTGAAACACCACAAGTGGGTAAGAACAGTTTATTCCGGCAGTGTCTATAATTTTTTAATTGCGTGCACAATCCGAAATGTTTGTGCGCCATAATTTTCGATGTAAAAAGAATCCCATTTTCATCTGAGCAAATATTTGTAAGGTGCCCCTGAAGCATCCTTCAGTAGACTATTGTGATTCTCCGTGTAGCAAAGGAAAGTGTTCTATATCGTTACCAATAATAATAAACACTTGAGAATTACATTCATGAAACGTAAACGTTTTATTCAATAACAGCATGTTGCTGGATGTCTTTACGCGGGTTATTGTAAACGACGTAACGATTTTGGTGAAAACAGCAAAACTATTTGGGGTAACAAAAATAAACTTTTACATTTAATAGTTAGTGGTAATACATTTAGGCCTAGTTTGCATTGTCTTTTTTTTGTTTTCGTTTTTACCTTAATTAAGTCATGTAAAACACGCAGAGCCCACATACAGTCGTCCTCAGGAAACTTTATAAGGTTGTTCATTTTAAGGAAGTCTTGCTTTACACTGAATTTTGGTTTTTATAGTTTATGACTACATTTTATTGCATAGATAGAACAATATATAATGGAAGACACTGGAATATAGGTAGTGCTGCAGTATTGCTATATAAGCTATATATAACCAAAGGCAACCAACATACACCATAACATTTAAATTTAAGTCCATCTTAAAGACTGATTACCTGCGTTGCAATAGGAGATGACATAGCTGGTTTTCAGCTCGCCAGTAGCAGTGAGCTCGCTTTTATTAACACAATGCCGATACAGGTTAATAGGCCTATATCAACACAATTTTAAATACCAGTATATTTTACGACACCGTTGGCAAATTTAGCCTATATGTCATGCATATTAAAATAGCTCATTAACATGGACCGATTAATGTTGAGTATGGGCCAGCAAAATAAAGTAATCTGTCTCATTATTCATCAGGACTGCGATCTTTGACGATACGAGTTTAAGAGAGAAGTAAGTTTAAGTTACGGCGCTCTGCAGGTATCCAGCGCCGCGCGTATACTGCCGATTCGCCGCTTGCCTTAGTGACGCCGGACTCCCCCCCCTCGGCATGAGCGCTGGGTAGTATATATCTATTCTTATATATCTAATCCCCGTCGGCGACTGGCGGCTATTCCCTGAAAGGGACCGTGGCGAAATTTCCTTTTCACGGGCGACGATGTCTATTTGGTACTCAGTGTGTTGAAGACAGACAACGGTGTGCAAATGCTAGCCAGTAATTAGGAGTCTGCTTGGAAGAGAAACGTTACGTCTTTTATATGGCTGTTTAACGTGAAACGATTGCGAAATGATCCAATAACATGCAATCTGAAGTCATATTTTTGAAATATCCCAAGTTAATATTATTAATATAATTCTTGATCTGCAAATTTTTTTTAAAGCTCGGGTAATTGCGCGATTGTGTTAGTCTTACTTCGACAGTGGAATTATAAAAAACGGACTTTTACTTTCGGTTTAAGTTTACTGTGCATGTTATCTCAAAGAAAACTGTAGTTCGAAGCATTCAGATTTATAAAACCTCAAGTTTTCCGAATACCCTTTAGATCCCCTCGTCTGCCAATAGAGAGCGTAATCTTCATTTAGCATAGAGAGAAGGCAATGTTCTTTAGGGATCATCGCTCAAGTGGTTGCAGTTCGCCAAGCGGTGATCATAGACGCAAACACCGAGCACTGCGCAAAGGAAGCGGCGGAGAATTAGAGGACACGTCAGTTTCGCTGTCGCATAAACCCCGGGGATGTCACTGATGGGCTTTCCCGATGTTAAAATATTCAAGAACTGAGCAAGCATTCTTTGTTTATGATGGTTGGTGATATATAACTCTACACGAGTGAGTAAATAAAGATACGTTGGCAATGTGTACTTATAACTAAAAATATATATAAGGGAAACGGGCAGGTATCAAATGTATAACTGTTAGATCTGATAAAATGATTTTGATTTTAATTTCGTTTTAAGTCTGGTATTTAGATGTAGTTTCGCGTTATCTGTTCTATGATTCGAACGCATTGTACACAGCACGCAAGATGCAGCGTTCATATACATCATACTGCACTGGCAGATGTTTAACCTCGACGTGAAATGTGTATTTTTTTTATCTAAGTATTTGTTTTTATTTAAGTTTTTAATTTATCTTTTTTATTTGGATACACGTTCACAGTAGGCTATTATGCATTACGACACCAATACAAATTAACACATTTACTTCTTAAATTAGTTGCAATAAGGTGTAGCGAAACAACGAAAAAAAGAATGATGATATTTGATATTAACTACATACAGGGATGCAGCTTCATATGTTTTAAATACATTTTCCCTCTTTTTTCAGACAATCATTGTCCTTTTAATACAGGATTCAAATGTTTGTCATGTAAATGTGTGACTCCATCAGCTTGTTAATCATTCGTTCGAAATCAAAAGTCGAACTCTTTCATGTATTAAATGCTTATTTTTCATTTAGTTGCCCTTATATGCCACACTGCGATTTACTTTTTTTTATGCAGCAATCTGATTTGATAGGATCGAGCTGACATTATTTCTACTGACAACAGGAGAGCGCGTGGCGTGAAATGAACTGCCTGCCCGCCTGCCTGCCCCTGTCTGCCCCTGCAGACGTCATTGTGTTTGGTCATCAGCTTTGTGTCACTGGGTCGTTGGCAGATAGACCCATGCAAGACATTTGTCAGTCCATCCTTCTCATCAGAATGATAAAATAGCTCTACAAGAGTTTCAGTTAATTTAGCTCATTTTGATCTCTGTATGAATTTTTTTTAATACATATTTATTTTTTTGCACATAATAATTACATGGAAACCGTTAAACTATTGCTTTCTAAAATGAGAAATAAAGAACTTCATCATCATCAAAAAGAAAAGAAAAGGAACTTGCACAACAAAGAGTATCTGCACCAGTTTCAATGTGGGTCTTCGTATTTCTGTCAAGCTGTATTCAGCAAGTGAATTTCATACTGATCATTAAATTAAACCATAAGAACATGTCTGTAAAGCAAATAGCTGCAGCAAGTGGAAAACTGGAGGAATAACAATGACAAAATTCAGGACCATGAACAGCGCATAGTAAATGAAAATTTCTTCAGTGAATCTAACGGAATATAACTTAATATTAAATAGGTGTGTTTCCCTAATTACGTTCTGGGAGAATAAACAAAGGGCTCACTCCAATCTCTCTGCTCTGGGGGATATTTTTGCATTTTAAAACATTTTTGCATTTTAAAGTATTTTGTTGCTCATATAAGAAGCCCTCTATCTAATGCCTTTAACAGCCCTAATATTTAGGATTTTAACTGAACAAGATATTAAATATTTTCGTAGGCTTTAGGTTTTATGTTTTAAAATTGATACTAATAATACTACAAAGACCAAGTTAACATGCAAATACAATATTTTAAACCTGAAGTAATAGTGTGACTGTAACAGGATAATAATTGTAGTCTTTTTAACACTGTTAAGGAAAGAAAAGAATATTTATTAAAATGAACATAAATACTATTTTTGCTTGCACATACACATGACTTATTTTCAGGAGCAGGAGACATAGTAGTAGATTAAAAAAAGCTGTTTGTTCCAGGTTCTTTGAAAGGAATATCAGAGATGCAGCTGTGGGCTGTGGTGTCCTGGCGATACACGATCTAGGAACCTGGAGGAAGCCCCAGAGTACTGGGGGAAAATGGGGGGGGGGGGGGCATTAATCAGTCAACAGAACTGTGTTGTGGTAAATGACACAGAGAGAAAGAAAATAATATGATATACAAGGAAGAGATGTAGGAGTGCAGCAAATGCTGGCCTTCGAAGTGTGCAAATATAGCAGGGTAACTAAGTGCTAAGAGTCTCGGAGGTTCATACAGCTAAGAGTGGGGTGGCTGGGTCTGTCCCACCCTGCTGACTGAGAGACATATTTGGGTAGATAGTGACTATCTGACAGCGAGGTGACAGTAGAACAGCTTCCAGGACCTTAACATTTTGGAGTTTCTCTCACCTGCCCTCCCCCAACCCCCCCAGCAATAGCACAGGGTGAATAAATAGATTCCATGTCTACTCTTAAAAAAGGGAGACGCTCCCTGGTCCTGACCATAGCCTGATGAATGATTCTATAAATCAACTCTACTTGCTCTCCTTGTTTTGCCTTTTTTCATACTTAAAGGTTCCAAGCAGTGAGCAGATTACAAGACATGAGTAAGGTCTGTCCAAGCTGAAGGAGCTACTCCACTAGTGCTCTGGAGTCTACCTCTTGACCCTTTTCCGACACACATTGCTGTTGTTCTGAGTCCTTGTTTAGGGTCCCTTCTTTTTCACATCTGTCAGACTGTACTGAAAGAACCTACCAAGTAGTACTGTGTCTGAGTAAGTTGAGAACCGGCAAAGTGAACAATGACAGTGTTTTTATTTTACCTCTCCTGTGTAACAGAAGAGCTGGCCTTTCTCTATACTGAGATGTAGGTAGTGAAGGGTGTTTATATTAGGGCTGGCTGCCCTAACAATGCTGTATTTTAGTAGGGACATGTCTTTAATAATCATTTTTTGTAAACTTATCTTTGCTTAAAAAAGAAGGCACTGGGTTGGATTTTGCGGATCATTTTTTTTTAAAGGAGAATCTGTCATCTTGAAAGACTGCTGAGTTATTTTGAATTTGCTGGGTAACGTCACTGCCGTTGATGAAAATTAAGTATCTGTTACTACGGTCCCTTGCATCTTTCTCTCATCCGCTCTGAGAAACCGCTGGCTTCCCAACAGCATTGGGAATGATTGTCTAATAACTGTGTGACTTTTAATAATGTATTTAGAGGTTAATATTATATATTGAATTGGTCATATCTAGCTGAACTGAAAAGTGGATTTTATAGCTTTTTCCTGCTGTTTGTGACAGCTGCCTTTCTAATAAGCTTTGAAATGCATAGGTACAGACATGGTACCCCTCAAAGTTCAGAGAATTATATGCAGAAAAAAATTATTAAGGAGTCATAAAAATGTAAGTGATTACTATATTTCAATTTTTTCAACTTTGTCTTCATGCTTTTTCTTCCCACGTGCAGATACATCAACTTGTGGCATAAATTGCACGTGCGTAAAATAAAGACTCAAGGTAAACCGTAATTTGATTTCCACCACAAACACAGGTGCCCGCCCTCTCTTTGGAAACTTTTTACAACAGCAAGCATCGAATCCCCCTTATAAATGCACCTCTAACTACTCTGCAAAGACAGATTCCACACACGGACACGGGGGCAGGATGTGTAAACAGCACCGCGCAGTCGGGCTGTAACTCACGCCTTTCTGCCGAAACCCCGGGGAATCCCAGGTTTCCTCTCCTGGTCTTCGCGCCCCCTGTTTGTCCTCGATTCCCGCTAGCTGAGCAGCAGACACCCAGGGGACTCAAGCAAATGCTCGGGCAGCTTTCAGAAGCCTCTGCTGTATTTAGCAGGCTGATGTCACATGAAACAGAGCTGACTAGTAATGCTCGCAGGAAAGTTGCTCTTGTACTGGGGCAAATAAAGGAAAAAAGGGAAATAATTGAGTTTTTTTTGTGGATTTATGCAATTCACGCCATCTGCTGCGACTACCTTCCGTGGCCGCGTGACTATTTTTCACTTGACAAAATAAGACGGAATTACCTGTGGACCTCAATAGCACCTTAATTACTCTACGCAGCGGTACAGTGG
Organism: Brevimyrus niger; assembly: GCA_015164015.2. Lineage (NCBI taxonomy): Eukaryota > Metazoa > Chordata > Actinopteri > Osteoglossiformes > Mormyridae > Brevimyrus > Brevimyrus niger. The sequence continues at coordinate 17,130,903 of JAABNY020000039.1, forward strand.
GTGCTTTTAGACCACCAGAGTCGTCCTCACCTCAGCACATCCCATCGCTTGTTTAGTCTGGAATAATTAAATGTGCTCTGTTGTTTGAGCCCGATAAAATTATGGCTGCTGTTTACATTAAGAAGCTTTCAGGAATTTTGGGGTATAGCTTCAACTTAAGTGAACTAGCATGTCTTCAGTTCCAGTCAACAGATGACTGCTTTTCTGCCAGACAGCGGAAAACATTGAAACATAATATTTTGCAAAACCAACGTTTATTTGTGCCTCCGCCATGCCACCTGCCTGAAATACTGGGTATTTAACCGCTGAGGTCTGAGGACTAGTTTATACCCAGGATGCTGTTGGAACAAGGAAACTGGCAAAATTCTGCATCCTGCTGACGCTGTTGAAAATAACCATATTTTTTCATATTATTTTAATATTTTAATGTGGATCACATATGAAACCCATGAAAGTTCTTAGCATGGAAAGGGATGTTATGAAGTGTTCTGTATTCTGTGCTGACTGACCATGACTTTATTTCAGAGGTGTTATCATTATGGGATATTTTCTCCAACAGTCGACGCTTTCTGCGCTCCTACATGCATGCACGCTGCAGTTGTGCTGTAAGCGTGTAAAACAGGAGTGTACAAATGCGTGTTCTCTCACACACGGAAGCATACACGAACGCTTTCATATACTCAATTAAAGCCGACTCTCATTTTTCATGTCCCCTCCCACACTTTGCCTCTTTATAAGTTGATTATAACCCTAAAAGTTTCCTTCAGATGTAAGAACACGTTACCTTCCGGAACTTAACATATGCCGTCCAAGCGAAACAGCAAAAGGGGGCTTTAGAGCCCCTGCCATAATAAGGCTTTTGCAGAAAAGGACCGTTTCTGATTTTTAACTTCCCCATGGTGAGGCACATTTCAGGAAAATAGACTGAATGTTCATGTAACCTTTGCTCTGTTGATACAAGACCACACTGTTAGGGTCTGATTGTTAGCAGATGGCTCATTGTAGTCTTGTGGTCTTGGGACAAGAGCAATGCGGACGTGCTATGGGAACCAAGTTAGCCAGCACTATTTACGGTGCTACATTTTTTTTCTGAATGTTTCGCAAACCCCCATCGGGTAAATTTGCCTGTGGAACCAACGCTTTTGCGTCTGTAGGTCCTACACACCACAAACCGCCAACCTAGAGCAGTGTGTTCACATAAATTCATCATCACTGAGGCAATTAAATTATTACTTTTTCTAATCCTCTGTGTGTAGACTATGGTGGAGGAAAACCACAGCATTCAGTGTCATGACATTTTCAGCTGGTAATCAATAGTTTTCGATTATAAAATTATATTCCACGTATAAGTAATATTTTTGTGTGGTGTTATGCTGCTCTCTGTAGACTGAATCAAAGGCCTTTTATTGCATCCATGTGCGTTCCTCGCAACATTTTTCTCAGGTTTATGTAAAAGGTAGTATGTAAAATTAATAATATAATTGTATTTTATAAATGTATCTGTGTGCACCTCCAGCTTGGCAGTACATATGCCCTCTGCTGCAGGGTCATAGGTCTGAACTCTGTGGGCCCGCAGTGATTTACTTAATGTTTTTTGATTACCTGCTGCTACCCAAGAAGGTAGGCCTTGGCTTCCCTTCACGTGTCGCACTACAATTTGTTATTTGTCCACTAGCGGCACTATGCAAGCCATTGGGAGATGTGGATGACAGGAAGAGTCATCAGAGAGCACAGCAAACCTATACGTTTACACATTTGATGGCTCTGCAGTCCAGGTTCTTTGTGTCTCCCCCATTTTGGTCTTGTTCAGATCCGCATTCTCTCACCGCCCTGCGTTCCCCAAGACGTCCGTCCGCATCTTGCTCCCTCTCCTCTTCATTGTGGGAGCAGTGACAGCGTTACTCCAACGTGCTTCCCTTTGAACAAATGCATGTAGCGCCGCGCTGTTAGCTGGGCACCTGAGCGGAATGCCGGGGCAGACGTCCACCACTTACCGAAAATCTTACCAAAAAAACAGTCAGGCTTCCAGTCAGGCATGTCAAACAGAAGAAAGCACGCCAAAAAGCATCATTTCTTATATGTGATGTGTGCTAGCGTGAATTTAGATGCTTTAAAATGTATAAGCAGGTGGATATTATAAATCTCCTGTAAATTTACAGCCGACTGAAAAATGTTGTAGTGAACATAGGCAACTTTGACAGTGAATTAAAGCAGCACTGGTAAGAACAGGTACAGTTTTTTCAGCTTTTGCTAATGTTGAGCCGTGGTTTCTCTTTGTCTTAGGACTCTATGATAAATGCTTCTACGCCTCCAACGACCGAGGCTGGCTGCTGGGAATCAAAGCCGTGAGTGAGCAGGGCAATCGAGACGCCCGCTTCTTCTTCTCCCTCAAGACTGACCGTGCCCACGAGGTCACCTCTATTACCTCCAACGCGCGCTACCTGCCCCACCAGTGGACCCACCTGGCCGTCACCTATAACGGGCAGCAAATGAAGCTGTTTGTGAACGGAGCCCAGGTCGCCGTGAGCCGCGAGCAGTCGGGTGAGGTCTTCAGCCCCCTCACCAGGAAGTGCAAGGTGCTGATGATCGGCGGCAATGCCCTCAACCACAACTACCGGGGAACGGTGGAGCACCTGCGCCTGTGGCGACGGGCCCGCTCCCAGCCGGAGATCATGAGGGACATGCGGAGGAGGAGTCGAGAGGAGCCGGATGACGTCGGCCAGCTGGTCGTCCACGAGAGCTTCATCAACGCCTCTCATAGGTGGCTCACTGTAAAAGATGGCAGCTACCCGCAGGCGGAGAGGGCGGGCCGCCCGGGAGCGGGAGACGCGGGGGGGTGGCTGGACACGTCGCTGGAACCTCCGCCCTGTGGCCAGACGGTCTGCGACAACGTGGATGTGGCCACCAACTATAACCGCTTCTGGGCCTTCCGCAAGGCCAAGACTGTGCGCTACCGGGTGGTGAACGTCCACGACGACTCCCGTCGCAAGTCCACCGTCACGGAGCACCAGATCCACCTGCAGCACCAGCATCTGAACGAGGCCTTCCGCATGTACAACATCACCTGGGAGCTGACCGTGCACAACGTGTACAACTCCTCGCTACGGCACCGCCTGGTGCTGGCTAACTGTGACATTAGCAAAGTCGGCGACGAGGAGTGTGACCCCGAATGCAACCATACGCTCACAGGTTTCGATGCTGGCTACTGTAAGAAGCAAAGGACTAACTGTCCGGACAGAAAACAGGGCAACGAAGAGTGTGACCCAGAATGCAACTGGGATAACTTCAGCTACGATCAAGGAGACTGCTGCAACCCCAACATCACTGATGTCACCAAGACGTGCTTCAATCCTGCCTCACCACTACGGTAAGCCCACACTTCCTTCCACGCTTATAAGCGATGAGTTTTGACAAAAGCAATTCATGTAAATGTCAGATAATAAGACATTTACTGCCTCCACCGCCCCCCCCAAACTAAAAGATTGTATGATATTTTTTTAACCCCATCTCCTGGGACACAAATTTAGTTGAATCGTCCAGAAGCTCATTATCCTTGATTGTCTACTGTCCTATACTATCGATGTCATCAATAGTAATATTAACTGTTCTTCCACTACATTCTTCCAAGTGCATCTCTCCATTAAATTCCGTGAATAATCTGATAACCAACTTAGCAAACACAAGATCTTGCAATAAACAGCTGGGTAGCTGACCCTTACGAACTGCTGTGATTGTATTTGTGTGTGTATATATATATATATTCTTGAGATTTAAATTAATTTAACATTATAAGTATAATAAATATAAGGCAATGGACACTTTCTTTATGGGTAAATAGCAAAGCAATTTATATTACTGACTTAATAATCTTAATGGCCCATTCTCATATATATATGAGAGAACCCAGGTACCACTGTAATATATATATATAATTACAGTGGTACCTAGGTTTTTGAATTGACTAGAACTCAAATTTCTTGAAAGTTGAACAAACCAGCTTAACCTACAATTCGATCTGAATATCAGAAGTCATACCGTGAACTCTGACCTAATATAAATTGTACTCACCAGAAAATGAGTCATACTACAATGCATTTCTTACTTGAATGCCTTCTTCAAAGACTGGACGATTAACCAAATAAAGCAGCGTAACATTACAGTAACTAACAATAAATAAACCACTAACTTACTGTTATGATCGCGAGTGTCGCACGAATCATAAAGACTGGAGTACTCAAGTCCAGGGTAACGCAGGGGTTTATTCCAAGACAGGCAGGGTGCTCACGCATATACAAACAAGAATGACAGATCTGGGGAAGACTGACTGAGACACGGACTAAATACAAAAGACAAGCTAGACTTAACAAGCAAC